>SRQH01000174.1:0-45588 GCA_018360345.1 Claviceps sp. LM84 group G4 | reverse complement strand
CTCCTATCTTGATTCTTGCTCTGTAGTTAGCTGAATATACTGTTCTGCCACCCTGCCTGTTGCCACAGGATCCCCGTACCACAGTCATACAGTGATATAGGGGTCTAGATTTAATATTTCTGTTCATGTACACCAGCGCAAATTGCAATACCAGCAAAACTTATAAGGAGGGCTAAAACTCAACTGAAACTAGGTCAGCAAGGATCCACGAGTCCACGAAGTTCTAGAAATAATGCCTATATGTGACCGTGGGTATAATGAGAGCCCTTGCTCACTTGTATGCTTCACGCGGCAAAAGTCATCATCTCACAAAGATATGATGTTGCAACAAAAAAATCCTTTCCACCTGGGTGGCTGTCACCGAGCGGATGTGGCAGTGGATGAGAGCGTCTGAGAGTAATGAGCTACACGCAAGCATATTATTCTTCATCATCATCATAATCGGAGCAACCGAGACCACGGCCAAGAGCCGACAAGTCTCTCAGCTCTGCCTTTGGAGAATTATTTCCGATGGTACAGCCTAACCGTCCTTGACATTTCCTTCGGGGAACTTTCGCCGAGTTCCCACACAGATCAATCCCACGCCGCGATCTTTGTCAGCCATTTCCATCGCGGATAGCTTCGCCACATCCCTCGTTTGATCCCTCCGTGAGTGTTTTCCCAACAGTAGCTTCGTCTAGGATCCCCTTACCGGACACTCCGTTGGTGTCAAGTGCAAACGGGCAGAACAGCTTTTATCAGGATACCCTCGTCGGGGCCAAATACTAAAGAAGGGGGACGAGGAGGGGCTCGCTCTGCGAACAAACGGTCGTCCCATTGTTGAACAACGCAGGATGAGCATGAATGCCGATGGAGAATCCTTTCACGCCTTTGCCGCGCTATTCTCATTCAAGGTGTCGGGAATTCCCATGAACAGGGACTCTCAATTCCCGGACAAGTAAGTAAGCGACTTTTGGTTCGCCGGTATTCGCTGTAGGCTTGAATGCTACGACATAGACCGATCCTATGGAGGATGACGTCTTTCTGGTTTGGTCAGCTAGGTTACATATGCATCTTGTTCCTCTTCTACCTACGGAGTACATATGTACCTACGGAGTACACGATCATCGATGCAGTTCCGGTCGATTGCCATGTATGTAGGTATGTACATACTCCGTATGTATGTACATGGATACCCCTGTCCACTACGTTGCCTGCCCGGGGCTCGCCGGTTTACATGGTACTCAAGCGACGTTTAGGCTAAATAGCCACGTTGCATCGGCGGCTCGAGAGTTGACAGTGGTACGTACATATGTACATGTAAAGAGCCAGAGAGTCGAGACGGGAAGCGGGAGAGGCAAGGGGAAGTTTTTGATCTGTTTTAGCCCCTCTCCACCCACCCGAGAGATCGCATGGCGAAGTTTTGTTCTGCTTGGCATGTTATGCTCGTCCTTTGGCATATCGGGACATCAGGCCGACAAGTGCATGAACCCCTACGATTCAAGCATTTTTGTTCCTACGATCGCCTTAAAATGTGTACGGACGGCTTCATTGACAACCACAGGTAGATTGCTCATCCAAGTTTGGATATGTAGGAATGTGTCATGACTTTGTAACGAGCACGAAACCAGCGGAGCGGCAATGCATGCATCGTCGGCTCCAAGACTTGAGGCGTTTCATGAGTACCCAGGTTAAGCGCCCCTCATCTGTTGGTTTGTTCTCCGTTACCAAGCGCCACGCTTTCACAGTTCTCGAGTGTTGGCTCTGCTGTCGTCTTTTCAGGAACGTGGGTTCTCATCCAACCGTATATTGTCTATGCGAAACGAGCTGCAGTTGCCGGCCCGCGGCTTCAGTGTCTTCATCTTTTCTCGTTTTCTCGTCTTCTCGTCAAAGGAACGTTTGCTCCAGCTTGACTGTCCAGGAGGCGCTCGCTTCCCCACGGAAGAGGGAACTCAGCCCGAGAAAATCCATCTTTAAGGAAAGCATTGAGGAGTTTTTTTTTTTTCGAAACTTGACGATGCGACAATGAACGGGGGAACCCAGGCAATAGTTGATGTCATGCCGACTTTCGGTCATAACCGATCGATTTGGTGTTTCTTGCAAACCAAATTTGGCTTTTCCTTGAGACATATCGTGTATATAAAGAAGATCAAATCACTGCAACAGTCTTTTGTCTTCTTCTCTATCATCAGCAACAACTTCACAGTCTTTTATCATCGCCTTTCCTCTTCTTTGTTGCCCTCATTCTTTGTTTCACTTCTTACATCTTTTGGTTCGTTGAGCTGGTATCATCGAGTCTGGGTCCTTTTTTTTTTGCATATTCACAAACCTTCTTTTTCGACGCACAACACCCTCTCTTTTACGTCATGGCTGTCATGAAGTTTCTCCTCCCGCTCGGGTACGCCCTCACTGTGGCCGCCCATGGTCGTATCAGCCAAGTCGTCGTCAAGGGCGTGGCCTACCCGGGCTACGATAGTCCTTCGTTCGCGTACAACCCGAACCCGCCAAACGTATTCGGCTGGACCATCAAGCAGACGGATCTGGGATTCGTGGCGCCCAGCAGCTTCGGCAGCCCCGACATTATCTGCCACAAGGATGCGAAGCCGGCTCAGTCACACGTCGAAGTCGCCGCGGGAGATGTCCTCTCTCTGCAGTGGACGCCGTGGCCGGTTTCCCACAAGGGCCCCGTGCTGGATTACCTCGCCAACTGCAACGGACCCTGCGAGAAAGTCGACAAGACGACGCTCAAGTTCTTCAAGATTGATGGCGCGGGTCTCCTGAAGCAAAATCCCCAGACATTCGCAGACGACGTTCTCATTGCCAACAACAACAGCTGGCAGGTTCAGATCCCCAAGTCACTCGCTCCCGGAAACTACGTGCTCCGCCATGAGATTATTGCCCTGCACAGCGCCGGCCAGTCCGACGGAGCCCAGTCCTACCCTCAATGCTTCAACTTGAAGATCACTGGCTCTGGAACCCTCAACCCGGCTGGTGTCAAGGGCACGGAGCTGTACAAGTCCACCGATCCCGGCATCCTTAGCAACATCTACGTGCCTACACTCGACTACGTTATTCCTGGCCCGGCCGTGATCCCTGGCGTCCCTGCGACCATTGACCAGAAGATCGTCAAGGCCACGGCGACATCGACTGCGACTCCTTATGACGGATCTGACTCTGCCCCTAGCCCCGGTCCCGCCCCTACTGATAACTTGTCCACGCCCGTCGGCGGATCTGATTCTGTTCCTACCACCGGTCCCGCCCCTATTCAGAACTTGTCCACACCTGTAGGCGCCCCAAAGCCCAAGCCTACCAAACACCGCAAGAGGCCTTCCAAGAGACCTGTGGCGCCATCCCCTACGTCCAGGACTCCCTGTTCCAGCGGGAAGAAGCCACACGGAGACAAGCCGAAAGGAAAGGGAAAGAATGGACAGGTTCAGCGCTGGGGACAGTGCGGTGGAAAGAACTGGAATGGCCCAACTACTTGTGTTGCTGGTTCAACGTGCAAGGAGCTGAACCCGTGGTACTCGCAGTGCCTGTGAGAGGATTCCGGAGGAATCAGGATGGCGCTGGATGCCTACCAACTTGTTTGCTGATGATCTGGTATCTTTCTTTCTCTCCTTTGAAGCCGATGACGCGAAGAAAATTATGAGATATGCTTGTATGTAATAGAACATTTAGACTTGCAATTTTCCATTTAGAACTTGGACGCCGCTTGGGAGGTGGTCTGAATGGTATTGGTAATCGACCGAGCAGCGGTTCAACACGTTGTAACTTGTTTCCTGGACAGTCGCTTCTACCACTCATTCACAACTTTGTACGTACCTGAGAGGCTAAGCTCATGACTTGCATTTAGATACATGGTTCCAGACAGATCATTCTTCCATTTTTAATTTTTGACTTTCTCCTGTGTGAGACGATGGCCGTAGTTCTTAATTTGGCGCTCGGTTAGGACAGACGAGCCGCCATTCCACCGGAATATGTAAACAATTTCGGGCGGGGTCCGCGGGTCGTACAGAAATACGGCATCAAGTTAGTTTGAACTGGATATATCTAGATCGAGGAAGAACATCACAACCGCGTCGCATGGTCATGATGTGATGTGTGTTTCAGGTACATGTACGGAGTAGGGTACTCTGTACCTTGTAGGTCCCAGGAGGTATGTAGTATGTACTCGATCCCGTCGTCACGTGGGTCCGCGTTCTCGAGAATCGAGACTTCGGCATGTCTAGAATCCACTTCACCGCAACCCTGCTGTCTTCACAATCACGATTTGTTACGCTCCCGTCGTGTCCAGCATCACTTGCGGGCGGTAAGGATTTGACAAGCCTGGCATCTTTTTCTACGCGCAAGTACGAAATGCCAGCCGACACATAAGTCCCCTTTTCGGACCACCTGCCTGCGCTGCCTGCACTCCACGACGTTGCACGTCCGTCGCTCCGTGACGAAACATGGCAACTTCGACCGAGAAGCCTTCTCGTACTCGCGACGCGACAGTCGTCCACTCCGCTCCTCGCAAGTTCAAAGCTTCCGATCTACCGCTGCCTTCCGCGACCCGAGCCGCCATCGAAACCCTCGCGCATAGCTTCAAGAAGGGAGGCGCGTACGACTCGGTTCGAAAGCAAGTATGGGACAAGTTTGCAGCCAGTGTATGTGCCAATATGTTACACCTATCTTCTGTATTGATAATGATTAACATGCACACAGGACTACGAAGCTCAGGTCACAAAGGCCATTCTCGAGGTGGCGGAGAAGGAAGTAGAGCGCAATCCACTGCAGCTCCTCACATTAGATCGCAGAAAAGCAGCAGCGCTGATCGACGGCGCCCTAGAACGATCTGGCGTGTACCAGAAAGCCGAGGATGTGATTGGCCAGCTGATTGACCTGAACGCCATCGAGGAGCAAATTCGTGAGATTCGACGCGCAGAGATTGGTGAAGAAGCCGCCGAGGCTGAGCGTGTGCGAGGATCAAAGTCGGACGAGGCATATGCGGCAGATATTGCAGCTCGTCAGGCAGAACGCGAACGACTCAGAGAGGAAATCCGCCTCAAGGAGGCCGCGATTGAAGAGGAAAAGCGACGCATTGCCAGAGAGGAGCACAAAAAGCAAGAACGAGAACGAGAACAGGCCGAAATGAGAAGACAGGAAGAAAGAGACGAGCGTCGCAAGAAACGAGAACAGGAGCGTGCAGAGAGGGAACGCATGCGAGATGAAGAGCGTGACAGGCGACACAAGGAGCGCGAATTGTGGAATAAAGAGAGGGAGCAGCGGGGCCAGCCTGGGGATAAGGAGAGGGATCGTGATGGACCCAGAGATCGGGACCACGAAAGGGACCGCTCCCGAGATAGAACTCGAGAAAGAACTCGAGATAGAACTCGAGATAGAACTCGAGAAAGAACTCGAGATAGAACTCGAGAAAGAACTCGAGATAGAACTCGAGAAAGAACTCGAGATAGAACTCGAGATAGGACCCGAGACAAGGACCACGGAAAGGCTCAACCACGAGATGGGTCGCGGACTCGCGACAGAGATATGAAACCCAAACCCACGGTGCCGGATCGGACGCTGTCCAAGGAAGACCACGACAGGTTAGAACAAGAGGCACTGGCAGATCTCCTACGAGAGAGCTCCCGAACAGATTCCGCCAAACCCGAACTGGAAGTCGACGAGGCTCTGGCGCCGCCGCCTCGTAAGACAGCACCCGCGTCGGCCATTGATCCCATCCGAAGAGAGACTCGCAAGGCCAACGACAGCAGCTCCAAGAACGAGCGACGCGAATCGAAGACGCCCGCGGACCCCAAGATATCAAGTCTTCGAGACGAGCCCAAGCATCCTAGCCGTAGCGCTTCCCGTGCTGGCGACGGAGGCCGAGATAAAGACGGAGAGGGAGGCAGAGACAGGGACAAGGATCGTACGAGGGACCGAGACAGGGACAGGGACAGGGACCGAGACAGAGACCGAGACCGAGACCGAGACAGAGACCGAGACCGAGACAGAGACCGAGACCGAGATGGAGGTAGGGAACATAGAGACAAGCTCAGAGTGAGGAGTCGCAGCAGACGCTCACGGTCGCCGAAACGAGACCGCAGAAGCCGATCACGCAACTGCTCCAGGCGCGACAGGAGCCGCTCTCGCTTTCGACGAGATAGATCTCGCTCGAGCTCTCGACACCGACGAGACGACCGCCGAGACCACTCGCGCGCACATTCCCGCTCTCACACAAGCCGTTCTCACCATCGCTCATACGCGCGCTCCAAATCACCCCCCCGCAGCGAGCGAACTCGATCTCGCCCCCCTCGCGCCCATAAAAGCCCGTCCCGCACGCGACGCTCCCGCTCCCGAGACAGCCGCCGTGGGGTCAGCGACCGATACGAACCGCGCGAACGAGACAAGAGCGCGGGCACCTCCGCCGCCCGAACCGCCTCCGCCGTACGAGAGGAGCTCGAGGTGCGTAAAATGGTCGAGGTCCGCAAGAGAGAAAGAGAAGCCAAAGCATACTTGGCCGCGCAAAAGGACGCAAAGGCCAAGGGTCTCCCCATTCCGGGGCTTGAGGATCGGAAGCCACTGGGTAAGTCTCCTTTTTCGCCTTTACACGCCTCCCATTTTCTTTGTTTGGACCCCATCCAGGCCGTGAGGAAACGCCTCCAGGACTAAAAGCTTCGCCGTTAAAGGCCGTGATCGCGATGATCGAAACGAGAAACACCGGAGTCGATCGAGAAGTGGGAGTCGCGATAGGAGGTATAGGGAACGGCATCGCGACCAGGATCGTGATCGTGATCGTGATCGGGACCATGATCGAGATCGTAAACGAGATAGACACGGCAGTCGAGAGAGAGACCGGGACCGGGACAGAGACCGGGACGGAGACCGAGATCGAGACCGTGACAGAGACAGAGATAGGCGCGACAGAGACGGATCCCGTGACCGGAAAAGCTACCGCGACAAGGACAAGGACAAAGACAAGGACGTGAGACGCAGACGAGATAGAAGCGTGTCTGTGCGGCGGGAAAGACGGCGATCGAGGTCGAGATCGAGGTCTAAGTCCAGGTCGCGATCGCGGAATCGGCGGAAGAGGAGTCGTAGTCGGTAGAGCGAGAGCTTGGACTGGACTTGGAGGGGAATGATGATACCCAGATCATTGGTATTGCTTTATGCTATTATGTTCTTTTAGGCGCTTCTTGATGAGAGGTCTGCGTGGATGTGCTTCCGGGCAGAATGGAAGAGGCGAGAAGGCGAGGATGCAGGTTGAAGGTTGCAGGTTGCAGGTTGCAACACTGTCAGATAGGTAGCGAGACCACAAGGCCTGTAAAACTGGCAAAGGTAAGAGGAAGACACACAAACACTGCGAGGCTCAAAGACTGCGACATGTAAGACTGGAAGACATGGAAAATTGCAAGTCTAAATGTTCTATTACATACAAGCGTATCTCATAATTTTCTTCGCGTCATCGGCTTCAAAGGAGAGAAAGAAAGATACCAGATCATCAGCAAACAAGTTGGTAGGCATCCAGCGCCATCCTGATTCCTCCGGAATCCTCTCACAGACACTGCGAGTACCACGGGTTCAGCTCCTTGCACGTTCTCAGACTGCATTGCATAAATAGGTAGCCCTGTAAGACTGTAAGACTGGATCCAAGACTACAAGATGCAAGTCTTTAAAAGAGTCAGAAAAATTGCGAGGCTGCGTGCGGTGGGTACTGCAAGCCTACATTACAAGACTGTAAGAAGAAGAAGAACAAGGATATGAGATGCAAGAACACAAAACAATGCAATAAATTTCCATCTATTGAAAACGCTCGACTTGTTTACACCCCTCTATAAAATCATCAGATAGTACACCCCCTCCCACGACCCTTCTTCCCCTCTCGGACCTCGGTCATGCACATCGCACAGCCTGTACCATAACCTGTTCCCCAACCCAAAACGTCCTCCTCCCTAATCCCCTCCCCAGCTCCCTCATCATCACTCCGTCCCAAACCACGCCGGCAGCCTCAACGCCCCCGAATCCCCGCTCCGCAATGCGCTCACAAACACAAACAATCCCCCCAGAATGAGCGCCGTCAGAAGAATACACCGCCGTGTAGCCAAGGCAGAGGAACTGCGCCCACGAGCAGATGTAGAACTCCACATGGTCTTCGCCCAGAGGGCAGACATGCGCGCGAGCTTAACAATCTGGTCGTACCCAAGGGAGTAGTAGGTTAGGCCGGCGAGGGCAATGGCGTAGCCAATGGTTTGCATGAATGTGATTTTTGTGTTCCAGATGAGGATGGAGACGAGGATGAGGAGGATGTTTTTAAAGATGCCGGTTAGCGTCATGACGAGGCCGGATGTGCGGCCGATCTGGTAATGGTTAGCTATAGGTTCATAAAAAACAGTTTGCCGTTCCTGCCTGCTTTGCGATGTTTGATGTTTGCTTTCCTACATCCCTCCCCTCTTTGCTTTATGTTCTGCGTTTCAGGGTGGGGAGGTGTTTCGCGTTGCGCGAGGGAATCACGGGACATGGACAAAAGCATAGTCTGTACGTACCAGGAATACACTCGTGACATTGAGCAAAAACGCAATCGACGCGTTCAGCAACAACATGTCGAATCCGACGGCAGACGCAGCCGCCCACGTGAAATTGGGCAGTTCACTCGGCAGTGCGACTAGCAGGTTCATAATGGCACACACCGGAGCAAAATAGTACAATCCGACCAAAGGATCCATCTTCATGCCGTCTCCACTCAGCAAGACCTGGATCATGATGATGCGAATCGCCTCAAACACGATTCCGCCCATCTGGTACAAGAAGCCGATTAGAGAGAAATGAATCTCCCCCACGGAGGCGAGCGCGACGCCGGCAACAATCCAGAGCACGTTGAGAAAGGACGCCAAGTTAGGCTCGGCGACTTTCCAGGCCCACGATGTAAAAAGCACGGCTACTGGCGCGGCGGCCTTGAGCATCTGAATAAACGGCACCGAAAGATACAGATAGACGACATTGGAGCAGACGAGGGAGCCCGAGTAGAAGATGCCGATGGGGAGAATCGTTCGGCAGTAGACACGCGGCGTGAGGGATATTTTCTTGCGCGAATCGAGTAGCGTCGTTGTTCGGGCGAGGATTTGTGTTGCAATGGTAGCGTAGACGAGATGCCAGCATGTGAGAAGAATGGCTGCATTGTTGATTAGGTCAGAAACAGAGAAACAACCTTCCTCCTCCATTGTAGACGGGCTATCGCGCAGGGTTGCCACGGGGCAAGCACAAAATCGGCCGGGATGAGGTAGCCAGGGAGGCAGACTTACGAAATCCTGAGCAATGGTCAGCTGCGTCTCGATGCAAGTCCTGGGACGGTGAAAAATTGGGAACGGCTCAACAAAGGTACATACGAAATCCTTTGGTGTCTATTAACCACTTGTTAAAGAGGATTGTGCAGTTCGACATGAATATCCATAGCCTGCACACGGAGATTCGCGTTAGTAGGTGTAACCCGAGACTTGAAGACTTTCGCAGTACGAGGACGTTCATTCTGTGAGATGCAGCCCTGGACGGGCATCATATTGATCGCCTTGCCTCCATGACGACACAGTCTAGGTGGATGGAGCTGAGCACCTACAAAATGTAGAACGCCGTATTCAGCGTCCTTGCACTAGGCTGTTCCCTTTTGCTCCTTGCCATGACGACATCAGCATCCTCCTCCATAAGGAAGGATGAGGGCGCGTCGTCCGGCGCGGACATGTTCGTAGCGGCGATCGGGGCGTTGGTGGAGGAGGAGTAGGAAGACACAGATGGCAATCGCGGCGACTTGTTGACAACGAGAGCGGTTCGACTAGCCATAGAAATGTTTTCCTATTTTCTTTTTCCTGGCCTGTCCTTTTTTTCGTTCCAGTTTATCCGCCCTGGGTGTATCTCGGCCGAGCTCGTGTCGTGTTCTAACTTCTGGGGGACGCTCGAGAGCGCGCACCGAGTTGTGTCGATGCGATGCAGTGCAATGCGGGATGATGCAGGACGTCGAGTAGCGGAATAGTGGTAAATGCCGCGCCAATTGACTCAGCCGTTGGGGAGCAAAGGTTGAAAATGCGATGAGTCGAGAGGGGCTCCCTCTCAGATTGCAGAGGCCCCTGGAAGAGGCCGACAAAGGGAGGGGGGCCGAGCGAGCGAGCGAGCGACGGGAGGGGCGGGTGTAAAAGCAAAAGAAAAAAGAGGTGCAAGAATGAGGTTCGTGGAGACGGAAGCGAATGCAGCGGCAGCGGCAGCGACAGCGGGAAATCACCACCAAGTACCTAGTGAAGGACCCTGTGGAGGCGGAACCAGGAACACAACGGGAGAGAGACTGGAGAGGACTGGAGAGATTGGAGAGATTTGAGAAATGACTTGAAAGTTGAAAGTTGAATTGCCAAGTCAAGGGATTAACCCCAGGGATTGGAGGAGAGGACTGGAGGAAGCCACGACAAGTGCGGTCGTCGGGACTTCGGCCTCGCCTGTTGCCTCGCCACGCTCGAACCCCATCACCTTTTAACCACCTACATACAGGCTACAGCACGGGGACACGCTGTCCAGACAAAGCAGTCTGCTTGCCTAGATGATCTAGATCAAACCTGATCAAACGAGATGCATAGGTACATACATATCTACACGTTCGCATCTACACACATGCATGTACATAGTAATGTACAATAAGGTCTCTGCTTTGCCCCTTGGTCATCCCTGGCCTTCCCTTGCCCGAACCTTTTTTTGTTCAGGAAGAGGCGCGCGCGAGTCACGTCTCTGTGGCTGAACCAGGACCCCTTCTCGGCAATCAAGTAAAACGCGTTCTGGTGCGCCACACCCGCGTGGGGCTATCTTGGCTGCAAATCCTGCAATGCACGAAATGCACTGGGATGTTGGAAACAAACCTGGCAATTGATGCCAATTGATGTTGTGCATCCCATCGCGCCGTCACTTGTCACACGGGCTCCGTGGAAGAAAGCTTAATAAAAGTACATGTACGTAGATACTAGAAACTGACAGCTGAAACACCGAAACACAATCGCATGTACATACGCAGTACCAGAGTTGTTTTCCATCTGCACTGCCGATGGTCGCAGTGCCGACTCAAAGCCGAGAACACTCGAGTCTGTCTCGACTCTCGACTCTCGAGTCTCAAACCCCCCAGCCCTGTTCACTCTTGTAAGTTCTACGGAGTGATAAGTTGTCAACTTGTCATGCCCACCAGCCACCGCGGATGATCGGGCCCGGGAATCCGAAGCTGGCTCTCTGACCCCCCGTGTGCAGCGTACGCGACGCTCATTGGACGGCCCGATGAATACATATGTACGTATGTATATGATAGGTATGTACCTAAAATACGGAGTGCTCCGTACTTACAAGGACGGAAGCCATGGAATTTATCTTGGCTCTGGAGAATGCGGAACCTGGACATCGAGGATTCGACGTCAATAATTATAGTATCAAATGTGTATGTAACGCGTTTGTACACAGCATCATCACCATTCCTCAACTCGCGTGGTCAATGATCGTGAGACAAAAGCAAGGCAATACCTACTGTTCACCTGCGATTCTTATGTACGTACTCCGTACATGTCCGGCTTTTCGCTGCGTATGTACATAGTACATATACACCCCTAGTCCTACTGATAAAACATCCGACCTGGTTGAATTTTGGAACTGATTGTAAGGCCCTGTAGGATGTCAATCAAATTTCCCAATGTTGATGCATCCTGATCATTACCATTTCAACTTGTAAAGACTCCATCGCTATGCATTTTGAGACGCACCCGTGATAGCGTCGTTTCGTCACAAGAAAAGATGTGAAGCCCCGCTTGAAGTATAGCCCGCAGAGAATTAGGGTCAAGATGCCACGCATGTCAAGGCGCGCTTGTGTCGACTTGAAGTGTATCGCCTTGGAAGTATGTCCTATCTGACGCGCTCGATGCTGCGCCGAGACACATCCAGAGTCCATCGCTATGCAGTTTGAGACGCACAGGTAACAGCGGCGTTGTCTCGTCACGACAATTAATAAAACGCCACACAAAGAATAAAGGGCCCAACAACACTGTTCAGAGGTATTGTTGAGCGAAGCATATCGAGGTGCGCTAGCGTCTTGAAACTGGTGTCCTCTTGATGCTGCACAAGCCACTCTGGTACGCGCCTCGATCAAATCCGTGATCCATCGCTATGCTTTTTGAGTGAGACCGCAAGGTTGCACATGTAAAGACGCTGAAGTCATACAGCCAGGTTGGCATCGTAATCTCGTCCGGTCTATGGCCATGCATTTGACACCGCACCCGTGACAGCTCCGTTTTGTCACGAGAAAGTGGTGGAAGGCCCGTGAAGAAAAAAAAGCCCAACGACGCTCTTGGTATAAACTGTAGGCCACGAGACTACGTATCTTGAGTCGCGCCTCGGTCGTCCGTCCCATCTGACACACCTGATGCCACACCAGCCACATCGGTAACAGTCGCTTCACTCGCATCCGTGGTCATCGACAGCGTTTCCGTCTCAGACACCTCAGACACCTCAGACACCTCAGACACCTCAGTCGCCGAACTTGCCTCGGCTGGATATTCGATGCCGACTCCTTCGAGTGTCGTATGCCGCTCAAATTCGCCCCTACCAGCAGTGCACTTCAAATCTTCACTGTGAGCCATTGTGTCCTTGGAGGCCGAGCTTGCCCCTGAAGAATCTTCGCCACCACCGTCTTCAGTGTTGTCTGACTCAGGCTGGAGACTCATGGTAGGATCCACACACTCGTAGAATAACATGAAGACGCCGGGGCTGAGAGACAGGACAGACTCTTCTTCGATTTCGCTCACGTTGTGGTCACTTAGGCGCCACCAGCCTCGATTGCTCCTCGAAGGCGCCTCCACCTGAGGCCTCTGGTCTTGTGCAGGACTGCTTTCATTCTTTTTATTGTCGCTGTTCCCGTCATCGTCATCATCATCATCGTCATCATTATCCGTAACTTCGTCAGGAATTGACACTTGTGCTGCATCCCCGAATGGGGCTTCCGCTTCAGGATACCTTCTGTAGCAGATATAATGCCCGTTCTCATGACGCCCGTAGTGCGTTACCGCTGCTCGTAGCTCGTAGATGGGACCTGCCAGCCGAGATGGGTTGAGATCGCCAGCGATCATGCTTGATTCTGGATCCAGTTGCCATCGCTCTTCGCCGGCTCCCGATTCGCCAGAGAGCCTTTTTTGAATATCCTCGGCACTTCCCAGGCACCAGGGACCCAGATCTAGTGTCTGTGGAAAGGAAAGGGGGGCCGAGTTTTTCATCATATCGAACGTTCTCGGGTCAAAGACGGATCGATTGACGTGGACAGCGAGACTCTGGGGGGGCCGTGCAATCACAATCTGCTTGGTCTTGGTCGTGCTAACTTTGCATTGCGACGAAATCTTGCATTCTTCCTTGATGGTCCTGTCGTCAAAATGGTCCTCTTCGAGGGCGAGCTCAACGGCCATGAGTCTACGCACAGACTCCTTCATCTGCTCCGTCGTGGAGCCATTCTCCTTTAACTTCTCCACTAGTTTGACGAGAAATTTTTGTGCCATGAGCAATGTGCATTTGGGGCATTCAACGCCTTCAATAACCTCGACCTTGCTGTATGCATCCAGTCGCTCGTACAAATCGTGGTGATGTTTGTCGAGGCCAAGACTGAGAGTCAGACAGTTGAAAGGGATCATCGATAACCCCTCTGAGTAGCCACATTGTACGCAAGCCACACGTTGAGCGAGCAATCCCTCGAGAGGGTTGCGAAGAGCCTTCTTGGTGAGACACTCTGCACTTGGCGAGGCACTTTGGTATCCGCTGTCGTCGCTGTGTTGACTCGCTGTGGCATCGTCCTTGGCTATGTCTGATTCGAGTCCGGTTTGTCGTCGCTTCGATTCGACAGCCCTGGCCACACTTTTGTCAATGTCATCCAGCACTTTGGAAAAGTACTCCTGAGCGTCTTGTTGGGTCCATGTACTCATGCATTTGAGTAACGACGGTGTCCAGATTGTCCTCCCATTGTTGTCAACGTCGTTCAAGTCGGTGATGAGAGTGCGCAGCGTATGGGCAACGTCGTTTGCCTGTTGAGGTGCATCGATTGTCTGCACGCAGGCCGACAGATATCTGTGGAAAGAGGGCAGCGAAGCAAGCCCCTGCAAGATGCTATTTTGGTAGCAAGAATTATCCCGATTGCCCAAGCCCGCCGGTCGTTCAGGGTTTGCCTTGAGGCCAAGGACACTACCGGTGACAGATAGAGCTCGGCTTCTGGCTTGGAAGACAGACTCCATCATGCCGCCTTTGCGGTTCAAGCCCATAACTCTTTGCAGGAGCTCGCTCTTGGCCGCATGTGTGCCTGGCGGCAACTTGGGTGTGGCGCTCGGATTCAACCAGTTGTCGGCAGCAGAAAGCAACGAGGTCGGTGTGGCAAAGACGATCAAGTCCCAAACGTATGCCACAGTTGCGTAGATGGTGGCGTCGAACGATATCTCGACGTCGTACGTTTTGACCAAGATGGCGACCAGGAGTACGGCCACGGTGATGATAACTGTCGGCTCGCTCGCACGGTCTAGAATGTGTTGTCGAGACTGAACTTGCCGAAAAGCCCCCACCTGGTCGTCGTAAAAAGTCGTGAATTGAGGATGCCGTGAACTCATACTGTGCGATATGACCGGGCCGTTTGCTGAAATCTGACGGCTGTCGAACGATGAACAATCATGGGATTCGGTCCTTGTCAAGGCAGTGTGGACATGGCGAGGAAAGGAAGGTAGAGAGCCGACGAAGAACCGCAATGCTACTACTACCTATACTTGGGTAATAAGGGCCGTGGATACAAGGCGCGTTCGACCTCGCTAGACGCGAAGCATGTGTGGCGGTCCAGAAGCCGGTTTGACGAGCCGCTTTTCTGATTGCGAGTTCAGTTGAAGGTGAGGCGGGAAGCTCCACAACTTCGGCGTGTTTTTGTTGGATTTGAGATGCATCGTCTCAGCCTCACAGGTAGGTACATAGGTACCTAGGTAGGTATGTGTTTTTAAAGTGGCGCGGATTACGGAGTACCTGTATTCGTCTAGACTCTAGTGTCCTTTGTGGCGGGTTCTACGGACTCCGCCGCCCGCGTTTCCTGACTTTACTGCCAAGGCAAAAACAAAAACGGCTCACGTGCTTTATTATGTAGCCTGTAGCCGCCCGCGCCCAAATTCGGCATTGGGGAAGAAGGGGAAGAAGGGTTGTATTATGTATAGGTACCTATGTAACTGTCTGCTCTCCCTCTCTCTCGCACAAATGTTCCAGGCCGTTTCGTGTGTGGTATGAATTGGCAAGTCGACTCTTAGAGGAGCTTTTTGAGCATGTTCGTGTCCCTTAGATCAGTCGCTCGCGCCTCACGGTATGTTGTTCCACGCAGCCTCACTTGTAGTTACTAGTGGCATTGACATCACGCACAAACAAAACAGGCCAATTGCGGGCAGAGGCGCCAAACCCCTCACCGGAGCACGGAGATTCCATCGCAGTCTCATTAATAGCTCACGCACATCAGGAGAACTCGCTAAGAAGAATGCTGGACCTAAAAAGAATTCTGAGGCTACAAAGGATGCTGGAGCGCTCGAATGGGAAGATGCAGCTCTTACTGGGGAGTTCCCGGCATCGACACCTTCCACAATGGTGTCACTATCCGGCGAGGATCTTGTCCTAGGGATGGAAACAGATGGCGTCTTCAAAGAGAAAAAAATGTCAGTTGTCTCTCACACTCACTACGAAGTGATATGTCCAACTCACTGATGTAGCTCAAAACTTTGGTTGCGGTAAGCGAGGCAGCCGACTCAACTCGCGATCGCAGCCGAGTCTGATATAATGCGGAGCTAGTGATAACTGCCGTTGCGACAAGTGTGTAAATCAAACCACTCTGCAAAGAAACTTCAATACGTTTGATGTGCGTGCCCTCTCCCCTTCCTTACGGAGACAACATCTGGATACACGTCTTTGTTGACCACAGAAAAAGATCCCGCTCGATATTGCCCCGAAAACCGTAAAGCGACATGAAAACGGGTTCGACGTGACCTGTGAGGTGGCTCTTCCAATAGATTATCGTGCAAAAGGCTAATATGCAGGTCAGGGTCTGACTCCCACGAGAGCACGTACACTTGGCCTTGGCTATTGAAGTCGTTGAACGGGGTCAAGGCGGGGGATTTGGGGCATATTCAGTAAGTCACACCATCGCGAATCTTGGCTCCTCTGTTGACGTCTTGAAACTTCTACTAGGCCCGTTCTGTGGAGCTCGTTGATCACAAATAATCCGCCTAAGCTTGATTATGGTTCAATCATGGACAGAACCAAAGTCACTGGCATGATGGACTTGACAAACCTCATTGTGAGTTCAAGAGTCATGCAGCAGGAATCTCATCAGCAAGCTGAACCCTATTGCAGCAAATGTATGGCTTTGTTTTCGTCACGGACAGCCCCAAGACGCCCGAGGCCA
This sequence comes from Claviceps sp. LM84 group G4, assembly GCA_018360345.1. Classification (NCBI taxonomy): domain Eukaryota; kingdom Fungi; phylum Ascomycota; class Sordariomycetes; order Hypocreales; family Clavicipitaceae; genus Claviceps; species Claviceps sp. LM84 group G4. Next base: position 29,171 of record SRQH01000174.1, on the reverse strand, counting down.
CAGAGGAACTCCTGAAGGCCATCGGGCCCATTCGCAATACTCATTACGGAGGTTTCTACGATTTTGTACCAGACTTGGCCAAAGCCGACACGGCGTACACTAATCAGGCGCTGGCAGCCCATACCGACACGACCTATTTCACTGACCCCGTAGGCTTGCAGGCTTTCCACTTGTTGTCCCATACGCCGCCACCGAACAAGACGGGAGAAGAGGAAGCATTGCTCGGTGGGCAATCTCTTCTTGTTGACGGGTTCCACGCTTGCGCCATAATGAAGCGAAAACATCCTGCTGAGTACGAGTTGCTTCGAGAAGTCAGAATACCGTGGCATGCAAGCGGGAATTCGGACGTAGCCATCACACCGGATAGAGCGTACCCTGTTGTTGAAGGCCCGCCTCATAGGGTTCACCGGATACGTTGGAACAACGACGACAGAGGCTATGTCCCGATGGACGCCCCGGTCGACAAATGGTATGATGCAGCCAGGAAGTGGGATGAGATTCTACGGCACCCATCCAATGTATTCTGGTTCCAGCTGAAACCGGGGCAAATTCTGAGTATGTTTTGACTAAAAGGGCCCTGCTATTGAAGAAGAACGTCTACGAAATATTCGGGGACTGGCTAACGTGTTTTAGTCTTTGACAACTGGCGCATCCTCCATGGCCGAAGCGCTTTCGAGGGCCAACGTAGAATCTGTGGTGGTTACAGTAAGTTTATCTACTTCAGACATCGTCGCGTAATGTACCGATGGACAGTACTGACGCATAGTCTCTCGTGCAGTCAATCGGGACGATTTTTTCTCTCGCTGGCAGCTATCCAACTACCCCCGGGAAGATGTTGTGATGGCAAACATGCTGCGCAGGTAGTTGTCCCTGGCTGTAGGCCGTGAGTCCGTAACTGTCGAAGGCGCGTGACGTCAAAGCCATATGTATACACCTCATCAGGGCGTACAACAGAGTGCACAGAACTCAGTATGTAGCCTTGTTCCGGTTCACCAAGCTTCTCACGTTCCAGAGACCCAGAATTTTCTTGTCAAAGTGAAACGGATCAGGGCAAACATAGGGAAGAAGAGAGAGAGCTCAGGGAAGGGGCTTCAAAATAAGGCCCATTGCCTCTGGAGAAAGGGGCTACCATAGCTGTCTTGTCTTCTTGTGTATCTAAGATAGTCTTTTCAATTCTCGATTTCTGTTTAGCATGTCGGCCTATCGTAGAATCAAAGTCGTGACATTGTTCAAGACTTGCAATTTTAGAATAGATTATACTTGCACGAGGCACAAAGATATGTACATACATATGTGTTCACTCAGGTACATAGGTACCTGTCCGGTACCCGAGCACGTGCGAATCGCGATGAAACCAGGTACAACGCATTTGAGGCACATTGTCTGCCACCAAACAACGACAAGACCGACTTCGCATCTCCACTCCACAAATTCACAACCCAAGTCGATCATCGATGAGGGTTTTGGAATCCCGGTAGTCAGACCGCTCGATGACATCGTCAGAGTCCTGTCTTGGCGGAAAGTCTTCAGCACATTGGCTCGATGGCCCCACGTACAAAAAAGACGGCCTACGACGGGGGAGCTTCAAGCTTGAGGACAAGCCGCAAACGTCATAGCCTCCCATTGAAACCATCGATGGGGCCCACTCATCCCCGTAAACAACGCAGGAATCCACCACGTCCTCCGTTTCGGTCCCGTCGGTCCCTTGCCTATGCCGTGAGCAAGGCGAATGGTTGGTTGGCGCGTGTGAAAAAGGGGCACCAAGGCATGTACGGAGTAAGATGATTCGAAAAAAGTGGAATGAGCCAACCGAAGCGGAGTAATCAACCTCTCTCGCGTTTGGAGCGGATGGAGGGGATGGAGGGGGGGGAGCCTGGACGGGGGAATATGCAGGCAATCTCCGTACGCAAGCTTAGGTACATACCGACAAACATACATAAGAAGAGGGTGCGTCCATTGAAGCAGAGGGAGGACGTCTCCCTTGACATTATTGACGAAACACGTTGCGAACGAATTACATTACCTTTGATACCCAATCGACTTTCACACGCGAGAATTCGTTGACGCTTACGCTCAACCAATTCCCCCCCCTTGACAAGATGGCTGCGGATATGCAAAACGGCGCATTCCGCCAGGACAACATGGAAGTGCCCAAAGGCGATCGTGTACTGCCCATGTTCTCGCTCAAGGGTCGAACAGCGATTGTGTCGGGTGCTGGAGCGGGAATTGGCCTCGCCGCTGCTCAGGCCTTCGCCGAAGCTGGTGCCAATGTCGCCATTTGGTACAACAGCAACAAGCAGGCTTTGAAGGAGGCGGAGAACATTGAAAAGACGTACGGAGTCAAGTGTACGTTTTGCGGTGTGCTCAATGCGAGATATCGTCTCTGTTCCTTCATTTTTCTTTTTTTTCACATGCCCCCCGTGCCGTGGAATCCCTCCCTTCTGAATGCTTGCTCATGTACTGATGATTTGAACCACAACAACAGGCAAGGCCTACCAAGTCAACGTCATCTCCGCCGAGGCCGTCGACAAGGCCATCACAGACATCGTCAAGGAGTTCAACGGCCGACTAGACATCTTTGTGGCCAACTCAGGCATCACATGGGAAGAAGGCGCCTTCATTGACGGCAAAGTCGAAACAGCCCGCAAGGTCATGGCCGTCAACGTCGACGGCGTCATGTGGTGTGCCAAGAGCGCCGGCGCGCATTTTCGACGACAAAAGAAGGAGGGCACTACTCTGGACGGGAAGCCCCTCGAGGGGTTCCTGGCTGGGAGCTTCATCGCCACGGCGTCCATGAGCGGGAGCATTGTCAACATTCCGCAGCTGCAGGCCGTGTACAACGGGAGCAAGGCGGCTGTGATTCACTTCTGCAAGAGTCTGGCGGTGGAGTGGACTGGATTTGCGAGGGTGAACACCGTTTCGCCGGGCTATATAAAGACAGATATTTCCAATTTTGCGCCCAAGGAGATGAAGGAGCAGTGGAAGAACAAGACTCCCATGGGGTGCGTATTATACTTCCTATGGACCCCCTTTTCTGACCTACGTAGTAGAATTTCCCTCCTTTACCTGCCAAGAACAAATTCGCTGACTGTAAAATTTTGACGATGGCTGCAGACGAGAGGGCCTAGTGAGCGAACTCAAGGGCTCGTATCTATACCTGGCGAGCGATGCGGCCTCATACACGACCGGTCTGGACATGATTGTGGATGGAGGATATTGCTTGCCTTAGAGAGATGGTGACGCTTTGAAGTAGAGGGGGGTTATAGATGAGATTGGGATAGAGTAGGTAGAGGGAAATAGCCCGCCCAGAGAAATGACCTTCAAGTTTCACGTCCATCACTATCCGTCGGCTCCCGCGACTGTCTGTGTAAAACGCATGCTTTAGTTGTTCCTCCATGTAGCGTGGAAACATTTTATCGCGAGACAAACAGCGCAAGTCTGCTGTCCAGGATTTGTGCTTAACCTGTTGTCCCTTGATGAGTACATATTTGCCGGAGCCCGGAAGACAAACTCGTTGCCATGTTGCCGAGGTCGGGGGGCGCACTTGAGAAGTTGGAGAGCGGGGTCGAGAGCGCTAGAGCATTGAGGGATCTACGTACTAGGAGTCAAAGGAGCATAGCAGTAACCTATGGAGAAGGCCGCAGGACTATGAGATACTAGGTAGGTAGGTAGTAAAGAGCATCTGATTCTGACCACGTCAGAGCACAGTGGCATCACGGTTTCCTGCTGCTCAATGCTCACTGCTGAGAGACAACGTCGGTTTGTTCTCTCTCGATATTTACACTGCCCAAGCTGAAGCAGCAACGCAATTGGGTCGCTCGCGTTACGCAAGAACTCCTGCAGCTGATAAGGAGCAGCTGATTGGACAGCCTCCCAAAGACCCCGCCTTCCAAAGAACCAGACGAAGCCACGAAGAGCAGAAGCGGGGCCATAACCGACCCATGATCCAGCGCAAAAAGCCAAGCAACTTCTGTCGTACAACCCAATTCGTAGAACTCCCAGTCTCCCACTCTCCCTGTGCTTGAGGCTCCAGTCGCAACGCTCCATATGGTAGACCTAACCTCGTCCCCCCTGGTCGGCCCTACATGTACATACATACTACGGAGTATAGCCTGTCAGCGTCTCCTTGTCGCATTTTCCTCCTCATCCCGTCTCCTCTTCCGCCTCTCCACGACCGGTGCCTTCCCTGAAAAATTGCTGCCTCTTGTCCACCAACAAACTCTCGCTGGTCGTGAGCTCCTTTCCATCGTCGCACTCGTATCGCTCCAGCCTCGTCTACGGCCTTTCTCGTTGAGTCCGAGCCTCACCGCCACCCCGCCTGACGTCAACGTTTCAGGACCCTCGTTCTTTGGCCGCGTTGACTCGTCAAGAATCTTCCACAATAGCTAGCTATTCGACGAGTATACTTTTGAACGTCTCTCGGTCGTTCTCATCTTCGTTCACATTCACTCGCCATGGAGCAAGATAGCTCGCCCCCGCCCGACCAGCTGCGTCGCACTCAACAAGTCGACAATGCCATTCGCGCAATCCAAACGAAGAAGCCTGTCCCGGAAATCGACTTTACGATTCATACCATGGAGGATGGGACACAAGTGAGCACTTTGGAGAGAGTATGCAAAGGTTAGTTCACCATGATTGGGATGGCTTTCTCACAAATGGCTGGTCAAGCCGTCATGGACATGGACATGGGGCATCCAAGTTTTGGTGCAAGGAAGAGACTGACGATTAGGTCGCAGATGTTCAATCACCCGCCATGACCAAACCGACAGACGAACAGTTCTTTGACGACGAATCTCAAACCAAACCCAACATCGCATTTCTGAAGCAACATTTCTACCGCGAAGGGCGCCTGACCGAGGAGCAAGCTCTATGGATTTTGCAAAAAGGCACCGAGATCTTGCGAGCAGAACCAAACTTGCTCGAGATGGACGCCCCAATCACTGTTTGTGGCGACGTACACGGCCAGTACTACGATCTGATGAAGCTTTTCGAAGTCGGTGGCGACCCTGCAGAGACGCGATATCTTTTCCTGGGAGACTATGTCGATAGAGGTTACTTCAGCATTGAGTGTGTCCTTTACCTGTGGTGCCTCAAGATTCACTATCCCGATTCGTTGTGGCTGCTCCGAGGTAACCACGAGTGCCGTCACCTGACGGATTACTTTACCTTTAAGCTTGAGTGCAAGCACAAGTACTCTGAGACCGTGTACAATGCATGCATGGAATCATTCTGTAGCCTTCCATTGGCAGCAGTCATGAACAAGCAGTTTCTGTGCATTCACGGCGGTCTCAGTCCCGAGCTGCATACACTGGATGACCTAAGGACTGTATGTGTTACGCTTCGTCTGCGTCTGGGCATTGCTTACCCTTTTCATCTCATGTCCTTTTTAACAGCTGGCTTGAGCATCGTGCTAAATGTGTTCCTAGATCAATCGATTCAGCGAACCCCCTACCACAGGCCTCATGTGCGATATCCTATGGGCTGATCCGCTGGAAGATTTTGGCGCAGAGAAGACGAGCGACTACTTCTTGCACAACAACGTGCGAGGCTGTTCCTATTTCTTCTCATACCCCGCCGCATGCGCTTTTCTCGAAAAGAATAACCTCTTGTCCATTATCCGTGCTCACGAAGCCCAGGACGCTGGCTACCGAATGTATCGTAAGACTCGTACGACCGGCTTCCCCAGCGTGATGACCATTTTCTCAGCGCCAAACTATCTCGATGTGTACAACAACAAAGCGGCTGTTCTCAAATACGAAAACAACGTTATGAACATTCGTCAGTTCAACTGCACACCTCACCCGTACTGGCTTCCCAACTTCATGGACGTTTTTACATGGTCTCTGCCATTCGTGGGCGAGAAGATTACGGATATGCTGATTGCGATTCTGAGCACGTGCTCGGAAGAGGAACTCAAGGAGGAGACCCCATCTTCCACCAGCCCACATTCTCCCACAACGTCACAGGCTGGTGACGATCCCAACTCTATTGAGTTCAAAAGAAGGGCCATCAAGAACAAAATCCTCGCCATTGGTCGCATGTCACGCGTCTTCCAGGTACTGCGAGAGGAGTCGGAACGAGTGTCAGAGCTTAAGACTGTTTCTGGAGGCAGACTTCCCGCCGGTACACTTATGCTTGGCGCCGAGGGCATCAAGAATGCTATCAGCACATTCGAAGATGCCCGGAAGGTTGACTTGCAGAATGAGCGGCTGCCTCCTAGCCACGAGGAGGTCGCGAAGCACCAGGAGGAGGAACGAGCAACAGCACTACAAAAGGCGGCGCATGATGCCGAGAACGATCAGAAGCTGCACCAGCTTTCCCGACGGCTTAGCACGTAAGTAGCTCATTCGCATACTAATCACTATCATGACTGGGCAGCTAACATCGATCATAGTGATCGTAAGCGTCGCTCGTCGTAGAGCACCTGCAGACTATCATTGGGGAGACGAATCGTGGGGGAGAGACTAGTAACCAAAGCTTCTCTCTTGGTCGAGTGCACATTCAGCGACGGTATGAATAAGCGTTTATAGGTACATGGATTGAAGCTTCTTTCTCGCAAAATCGCATAACTCGCTATAATTTCTGTCCAAAAATATATATATATATCTATAACCCCTAAGAGGAGGTAGGAGTCGCTCCATTACTCAAGATATGTCTATATATGACTCCAGCACAGTTCGACAAAGCACTGCCAGATGTGTCTTTTGCGAAATGGGCATTGGGCAGTACGGTTGGCTGGAGAGTTGCGCGCGAATCATAGCTCATGTTGTCGGGACAACAGTAACAATGGGCAGGGTAGTCGATGTACATATAAGAAGAAGGTTAAAAATTGGTACAAGGGCTGAAGTAATGCTTTTCGGTTGTGCAGACGGAGCAGTAGAAGGCATCCTGTGGTTGAACTTTGAAGTAATCTTTTGATTGGAACTGCTCTTGGGGTGCTGCATCGTGATTTGTGACGGAGACTCATGCGCTGGATCCTGAAGGCTGACAATGATTTATGTATTACCATATTCGCAGTACGGAGCTACAGCCTACACCAACCAAGTAAATAACGCCCAACGCCAAATTAGAACACATGTTGGATCACCACACCTATTAATTTAACATTCTTTTTCGAACGGGCCATTTAATATGTCAAAAATACGTAATTGAGCAGAGTCTACAATAATATGAAAGCTTAATAATTGACTTCTTCAACAACTTAATTAACACCCGTTGAGATGTATCAAGTGGAGGAAGTTTCTTGTTACATATTTCAATTGGGGCCACTGTACGGAGTACCTATAACTGGAAGTTGGAACAGATTGGTGCTTGAAGTTATTAGGCTAGGTACCAATTGATGGAACGATGCAGGCTGTACCCCGTGAAAGTACGGCTAATGTGCTCTTATGTGGCATATAATAGATGCGTTCGATCTTGATATAGCCCTCTTCATAGCGACCCAGCGAGCCCGGTGCCGATATCCTCAAGGGTGAATCCATGTACATGTACATGTATATATTATATATATAGGTATATCCACGCCCGTCGAGTGTCGGCGCGCCGGAGCCGGGAGGTGCGAGGCCGAAACGTGAACCCGGAACAGGACAGGAAAGGTATGTATCAGATTGAGGCATGTACTGGGTTCTTGTGCTTGTAGTCGAGGCATACTATATACATGTACGTGATGTGCACGTCTGCTGACAGGATGTAAGGAGCCAAATGATGAATCCACTCATGGTACATTCTAGACACAACGAATACACAGGTGTTGTTACCGTTACAGGGTGGGTTGCGTGCGAGGGAGGTTCAGGATCTTGAGATTCTGAATAAGTACAGCTCGTGAGAATGCACAAACACGGAGAAGAAGAGTGACAGTCTGAAAAACTCCCAAGGAAAAGATTGAGAAGATCAAACAGAAAAAGGAAAATCGGTGCCAAGTGGCAACAGAAGAAGAAGAAGAGAAGAAGAAGGAGAGGGAACTTAGAAGGAGACAAGAAATAAAGGCAAAAAAAAAAAAAAAAGGACCTGCAAGACAATCAGGCACATGAGTACCGAGAACATTAAAGGAAAAAAAGGTAAAAAAAAGAAACAGAGAAATCTGTTGCCAAGTTGGCATGTAGAGACGCAGCAAAAATTCTAGACTCGTAAATCATCATTCATCTGCATCATGGTTTCCTTTTATATCTCCAGAGTCCACGCCCAAGATATTGCGACGGTGTGACGTCACACGTGTTCAGCTGCATTCCCAAAGACAAGCTGCATGCATCTGCATCAGCTACAAGAGCGCAAGAGCAGCAACAATAAACACCACAGCAGCGAGACAGCTACCGCCGCGAAATGTGGCCCCCACAGCGGGAGCAGCCGTCTCATCAAGAGGCACGACTAGGTCCAGGTTGAGAGTATCGGCATCTTCATCAGCAATGCTCGGTTCATCGGCAGAGATCCGCGCGACGGGCGATGTTGGTCCGGTAGAAGCCGTGGTCGACGACCGGATGGAAACACGGGTAATTTGCGTGGTGCTGACACATGGGGCATCCATCGCAGCCTCGTCGCAAGGAATAGAATCTCCACGGAGATGGAGCCGCGAGACCATGTCGGCGTGTTCAACATGTATGCCTGGCGTGAGTAGAGTAGTACATGTCGCAAGGGAGACGGTAGTATGCAGGACGAGGAGCGCGAATAACATGACCAATGTGGTGACGTTGATGTTCTTGAGTCTTGGTGATGGTGGTGGCTTAGCCAGGGATTTGGCAATGCCGGCGAAGATTGCGACGAAAAGGGATCGAGTTTGTGAGGCAAAATGATATTCAAATGCTATAAACAAGAACCCTAAAAAAAAAAAAAAAAAAAACCCCAGATTTACACGAAAAAAATGCTCGAGAGAAAAGGACAGCTCGATGGATTGACTAGCGACGGAGTAGAAAGGACTTGATAAAATGATGGCTGCACCTTACGATGAGCCACTCGCAGCCTGTAACCTTATTGATTATATCTGTATTGAGCGTCTTTGAAGATACTTCTTCGGCGTACAGTAGCCACCTCTTGCTCAAGAGAGCGTCGAGGCGTTGAAGTCATCAACATAGTCATAGATGCATCCCCGCGACTTACAACCCGCTTGGCAGCATGAAGTTAGAACCACGATGGAGTCATGGACCACCACACACAATAACTTCGTTTATAAAGAGTACGAAATGAGGGAATTTTCATGCTAGAAATTCTTGGGTATCTCTAGAGGACCATCAAATTATACGTGAAAGAAGTTGTATCGATGCGACGCGACAGTGAGTTGATATATGCATTCATTACATCTTAGGTACGGAGGACATAGGTAAGGTGTATGAATGTATGTACATACATACCTAGATTTTGTTGTTTCTTTTGTGGCTTCCCTCCACTTTATTTACCCCGCGCTAAGAAGACCGCAAAAGTGAATATGCAGGGGCATGCGGCTCTTCAAGATTCGCTTATTAGCCAATCGGCGTTTTTATAAACAACTTGTCTTCCTCTCGCCTTTTCCTCGTGGGTTGCTGGGTTGCAACTTTGCTGGCGCATTGTCGATCAACTTTAAATCAGCCCTGGAGCCGTCTAATAACTTCAAGATGTTGTACATTAGGTACATAGAGAAGCTCCACGTCGCAGATTAAAGTACATAGGTACCTACCATGTACTCCGTAGGTATCGGCTCTTGAATTAGTGCGTGGGGTACGTGGGGGTGGCTGCCTACGGAGTACATACAGTGGCCCCGCAAAAATAACACAAAACTGCCTCCACTTCATACATTTCAACGGGTGATAAACAAGTTATTGATGCAGTCAATTATTGAGAGTTCATGATATAATAGACCCTGCTCAATGAAGCATTTTTTGACGTTTTAATGGCACAGTTGAAAAAATGTGAAATAAACAGGCGTGGTGATCCAAGAGGGGTTCGATATGGCGTTGGGCGTTATTTTTACGGAGGGACTGTACCTACATATGTACATACCTGCAATCCTTTTGGCAAGTGACTGAAAAATTTGGTCCACCCATCTCGATTCTCGACACCTCTACGCAATCGCCACATTGTCGGTTCACCGGCTGCCAGACCCCGGGCAGAACATGCCACAAGCCGATCGACACCCTTCCACCAGACTTCATCCTTGGCCACCATACCTATGTAGGTATATTGCAAGCTTCGCGCAAAGGCAACGCTCAAAGCGCGTCGTCCCGTCCCGTTCCGTCGAGGTCTTACATAGGTATGTACATATGTACCTACATACCTTTTGGCGGCTCTCGCACTCCGCGTTATTAACGGCGGCAGGCTCATTTTGCCGGCCGCGCAATGGAGCAGCAGAGCAGCAGAGCAGCATTCTTTGCTTGCCTTTCCTCTCGAGTCTCGCTCAAAGCTCGCAATTGCGATCGGACTCCAGTCATAGCTAGAGACCGGACCACATATGATATTATCATCAAAAACGTAACTGACGCCATGTGCATGGCCAGACAGATAGCTGAACGCTGCAAACTGCTGCAAAAGCAAGTATGTATGTACACTGTATCGACGAAAAAGAGTGCAACCCGCCCCGGCAATGTGCATAGAATTAGAGGCTAATGCCCATTGCCGGCTATGTCAAGATGCCCGCCACTACAACCTCTTGCCGGATCAGGCATGTGAGTTCCGTGTAGATTGTCACGTTTTCAGACACTGTTTGTGGCTAGCGAACGCTTTCTGGCATTCTGCGAGGCTGTTGAAGCGGACTGCATTTGCATGTTTCTTTTGCTATTCTTTCGTTACATTCCATTCTGGAGAGATCGCCCGACTACCGAGACATCCGAAGTTCAACACAAGGGAGAACTCGGAACAGTTTGGGCATCTGGTTATGTAAAGAGTTGAGGGAGACCGCGGACGACAGAAAAGAGAGGGGAGAAGGGAGGTCAGTTCTCGTCGCGTTTTAGGACCTAGTTCCTTTGAGTCTTGGTCTATGACTCTAGCACGTTATCTCGGTCTGATAGATCGTGTCAGATCTATCAATCGTTTTTCTCTTGTCTTTTCTCAGCCAGCTGATATTCTATTTTTTCGTCCGTCTAGACACTCGTTTGACCTTTGTCCGGGGTGCCACCAACTCGGCCTTCCGGACTCTCAGTTGTCCTTCGCCTGGAACTGGAGTTGACTTCCCTCGGGCCTCTGAAGAAAAGCATCCCCCTCTTCAAACCAACATTGAACAAACAGCTTCGCTTCCTCATGTCGAACCAAAGGTTTCTCTAGCGCCATCGGGCCTCCTTCGAAGAAAAAACGACAACACAAGTGACAAGATCAGAATGGAAAGAATAACAGTTCAAACAAACAACCAATGATCAATCACCGGTCCAACGCGATTCCAAGTTACATACCAATTCTCTGTACAATACATTGCGTACTACTCCGTAAGCAAGATGGTTCAGTTACAGTGGCAAAAAATGGGACCTTAGCCAACCATAGAGCTTGCCCGTTTATCGGTGACTTGGGGTTCGAGACACGGGCTAACCGTTGAAAAGACGCGTGTGAATCGATTCACGGAAGTCCAAAGTTAACCATGAGATAGATGGTCGGAATATGATCACCATGTCGGTATTTGGATGTGCTGCATAGCTCTTCACCCTTCGCAGACGGCCCAGACCTGCACTTCAACCTATTTTGATGAGCTAGGTGGCGGCTGGTCTGGGAAAAATCAGAATCTTCAATGACCTTATATTGCACCATGCTTCTAAGTTCTAGAACAAGACGCCCTTGCATCGGCATCAAACACCTCGTGCGCTCGCTCGGTGGAATGAACAACTTACAAGCGTTCACAAGGGAATTTCTATGACCGGCCCCCCCCAAGGTCATCTGCATGATACTGCATCATGCATGGTGGTCTAGTCCGCCTGGTGGAATCCCTTTTGGAAGTTCTTGCCAGCATTCCTCTCCGGGAACTCGCCTAGTTTGCATAGTACTTTCACCACGCGTGACGCGACTGCGGTGAAGGCTACGATGATCTGAATTTCTCCGTTCATGTCGAACATTTGCGTTCCAGGCCCCAGAGTCCAATCTCTATCAAGGTCCTGAGTCCTGAGTCCTGAGTCGCTCCTGACGCACATGCAACACATTTTTCCGACGTCGGATTTACATACCCCCTTTACCATGCGAAAACAACGATCCTGAGGGAGGAGTAGGTATTACTGAACAGAAAGATGTGGGTATCGCCTATCGAGTGTCTAAGCTCCCTTGGTATGTAAGAGGGGGCTGTTCCCATCGAATATCCAGGGTTTTTGAAGATGAAATCATCGTGAGCTTTATCTTCTACTGCGCTTCAGCAGCTTTCCTTACTTTTTTTGCTGGCTTGATTCGCCTGGCTCTATTTGAATTTTGTTCCTTTTTAGGAGTCGTCATGGTCTCTGCAGCGGAGGCCGTGGCTGTTCTGCTGGGAGCAGCGTCCCAAGTCCAGGCCGCTCAACCGCCGAAGTCTAGTCAGACTCTCACGACGCCAACGTTTTTAAACACGGTGCCGGTGGCGACCTTGTTGCCCGACGTCCACTGGTCGTACGATACAGGACATGTAAGGAACGTCGTGCCGGTTCAACCCGAGAAGGGCAGTGAAATGTACTACGGTGTATCAGGTGAGATACCAAACCATATCCAAGGATTATCTTAATAAAGACCTCGAGTTGGACTCACATGGCAATACTCAATCAAGACCCCTCCAAGTCGGGCCACTTTGCTTTCCTCAAATACCATTTCACGGTACCTTCCGTCAACATTGACCACACAGACCATGTCACGATCCGCTATCACGCCCACGACGGCATCACAGCATCGTTCAGCACCCAGGAAGCCTTCAAGCACGCACTGGACACCTGGTCCGCAAAAGATGGCCTAGTTCTTATCGCCCATGTCCCCGGCTGTCAAGGGCACAGCCAAGGCGAGAGATGCTATTTCAGCGTCTCGGACCTCCAGTTCAATCAGAAAGACCTTATCGTCGTTGCGCAAGGCAGCTCCAAGCACCCCGACGAAATCACCACCTCGGGAGAAACCGAATGGGGGTGGTGGGACGCTGGTGAAGCCAACACTGCTGCCTCCGACTCTGGGCCTGTCGCGCACTCTCCTGGTGCCTTCTCCGCCTTTGCATCACCGCCCAAGCCTGGATTCTCGGCCGATGAGGCCAAAGATGCCTCTGATAAGCCCTTTGAACTGCTCGAATGTGTCTCAGAACCAGATTCTCAGACGGGATTGCCCACTGCATGCTTGGGCACGAGTTTCGACGACATCCTCGACGACAAACACGGCTATAGCTCCCTGAGTGCCAACTCGAGGCAGTATCTCGACGGCATCATATCAGGTACCACCCCCGGAATCAACTCGACCTCTTCCTCTGTCACGTTCACCCCCAGAGAATCCTCTCGAATGCGCACTCCCGCCATCCGGTCTCGGCGGTCTGTATCAGACGTCTGGAACAAGGTGAAAAATTTCTGCAAGAAAGCTGCCGAGGCTGTCTACAATACCGTCAACGACGCACTCACCATAGGCGGTAAATTTGACCACGACTACGCTTTCACGGTCCCTGATCCGGGGTCCCGCAACGCAGGTTCCAAGACTCTAGTCGGTAATCTAAGGCAAGAGGACTCTCCCTGGGGCAAAGCAATCCTCCTCACGAAATTCAGGGACAAGCAGGGGCGCGGCGGGCGCCTCGTTAAGATAATGAATGTATACTGTGTTGGCTGTGGAGTTGTCGGCCATTCCAAAGTGACAGGACGCGCAAAATGGAGTCCCCGAGACGGTCTGTCGGAAGGGCACATAGAGCTGACTGCGAGTCTGCAGGTCGCTCTGAAGCTCGGCATCTACGGCACAGCGACTTTGGAACATCACATCAACTTTGATCTTTTAAATGTTGGCTTGCCAGGTTTGTCGTACGGTGTGGTAACAGTAGGACCGTATGTTACTCTCGGGGCGCATGTTGGTCTCACGGCCGGCGCGAGTGGGAAGATTTTGGCGGGCGCGCAAATGGACTGGCAAGGCGCGCGGGTTGTCATGGATTTGACTGGCTCGAACAAACATGGCACATCAGGCTGGAACAGGCCGACCTTTAAGCCGGTCTTTGAGGCAGAAGGGGAGGTGTTCGTTTCGGCTGAGCTTGGTCTTCCCGTGGGACTCAAGGTCGGGTTGAAGATTTCCTCGTGGGAGGCTGCTATAGGCGTAGTGGATGAGCCTTCCATCAAGGTTACCGCCCGTGGGGGTTTGTCTACTTCGCTGAAGCCGGTGCCTATTGAGAATAGTACCTTGACGGGGGGCTTTCACAAAGGCTGTGCGGGTATCATGACCGAGCTTAGCTGGCGTAATAGGCTCTGGGTTGGCTCTGTTCGTCCTGGAGATATTCCGTGGTTTGATACGGGGGATTCGTCTTTTCTAGGAAAGTGTATTGGGTAAGTTGAGCCACACTCACAGCATGCATACATTGATGTCTTTCATTTGACATTCCACCACGACGCACGTCCTCCTCCCGACAAAGCAACACGAGACTTGACATCGCGAATGCGTGCTGATCATTCTGCTTCCAGAAAATCGGCCCCTCTCCGACGCGCTGAAGCCATCGACACCGGAAATCCTTCTGAAAATCAGCTGGTCCAGCCTCACCAGACCCCTCCGTATAGTGACCACCCCGTCCAGCAACTAACTTACACCCCTTCCATCATGGCCCCCAAGCTATACGACGAATCATCCACCTCCACAACCCTCATTCATCTCCTCAACCCCAACGAATCCACCAGGCTTCTCTCCTGCACTAATGGCAACATCTACGCCGTCCGCAATGACAACTCCACCAACGATTTCTGCTCCTCCGAATGGGAAACCACCACCCAGCACCGCGTCGTCATCCAAGATGCCTTCCGCCGTCCTATGTTGTACTACGGGGACACCATGTCCACGCTGGGTGTATCCCGCCTGCGCACCACTCATGCGGATATGGCGCCAAAGACGGGCGTAGCGGTGGCGTTGGTGCCACTGCGGGATGAGGAGGGGACCCAAAAGAGGAAGCGGGAGCAGAAGACCGAGATGGAGTTGTATGTCGCGATGGATCCCTCGGGGGAGGTGTTCTACCCGGTCGTGTGTGATTATGTTGATCGGAAGAGCGTGTCGAAGGTGTTTCTGGTGCGAGATATGGAGGAGGGGTTGGAGGTGTTGAAGAGGGGGGATGTGGTGAGGACAGTTACGGGCGGAGAGGTGGAGAAGTGTGTGCTTTTGGCGATTAAGGCGGGGGTTTGAGACTTGACTCTTGCGAGGTGAAGATTCTTCACGTTGTCTTATATAGGTTTTTCTACTGACATCAATCCATACAGAGACTCAGATCAACGGTTTGAACTTTGCAATGTGCATTCAGCACGGAGCTGGCGAAACTTTCCCGTAACTCTTCCTTTCGTGATCAGGATAGTAGTCTCCGGTAGTACTGGTCTCCGGAGTCCGAAGTCCGTGTGACGTCCGTCGTCTTGCGACCCTTTCCTCCAAGCCAACTACTACATACAGTTGTTAACTTGTTGGCTGTGGCTGGCAACCCCTCCGCGAATCATTATCGCGGTCGAGTCATGACAAATTGCTGCAACATTGGTCCGTTGGAATTGTTGAGTCATATAAACTTAGACTACCTGCCATATGTATTAGCTATTTCACGAGCGGACTGCGTGCTTTTCTATCGCACAGAGGAAGAAGAGGCATCAGTGAACCCGGAAAAAGATAACAGAAGATTGTGAATTACGAGCCAAGGCCCGGGCCAACGTTCCAACCATGTCCGTGACTCCGTCTCGAGCCAAGACTGTGAAAAGGCCGACCTGAGACCTCTATTGTGTGGCATTTGCCGAGCCCGGAGCCGTGGATGCTACGTGCTCACTGCAGTCTGCAGCCTGCTGGTAGACTAGTAGCTATGTGTCCCATACATGAAGCATTAGTCTTGAATAGTATATCAACAGGGGCCTCAAACTCTTGTGAGACTGTCACGGGCAGTGACAAAATTGCAAATCATGAGGACATCACCGGTCCTGTCATTTATGATCTTTTACCAGAGCTCATGTCGCACAAGTCGCCCAAAAAACATGAAGGCAAAGGGTAGATTATCGGTATGAACCATTACATCACACAGGACACGATCCACGAAGGGGATCATGAAACTTTAAAGTTTAGGCTTCTTCCCGCTCGCTCAGAAGGCACTGATGTTCAGTGAGGGCCGAGGCCAGGCGGATCGCCGGATGATGGGCTGACCAGACTTCTCGACGTACAGTGGCCCCGCAAAAATAACACAAAACTTCCTCCACTTGATACATTTCAACGGGTGGTAAACAAGTTATTAATGCAGTCAATTATTGAGAGTTCATGATACAATAGACCCTGCTCAATGAAGCATTGTTTGACATTCTAATGGCACGGTTGAAAAAATGTGAAATAAACAGGCGTGGTGATCCAAGAGGGGTCCGATATGGCGTTGGGCGTTATTTTTACGGAGGGACTGCGATGTGGTTAGCTTTCTATGAAAGTGAAAGCAGGGACAATGGTAGGAGAGTAATATGTAGTAGGTACCTCATACGTACAGCTTTTTTATGTAGCTCCATCGAAAACTTCCAAAGCACCGTGTGTTAATTACGTATGTACCTAGACGAAACTGAAGAAATCGTGTGCCGACGCGCACATTTCGTGTTTGCCTCTTTACCGCTACATACCAATGCGGCTTAGCGCGTGACGAACACGACTCAGATTAGGCTAAGGGCTTTATAGTTGGCGTGGAAGTCCCGTCATTGGTCAAGTCATCGATGATCGGGGCCAAGTCCCGAAGACCCGCGGGAACGTCCCAATCCCGTCCCTCCGACTCCCAGCAGCATTGTCCTGTCCGGACTATGTACCGACTTATGTAGTTCCTTCCTCTTGTAATTTGTGAGGAAACTGAAATGGGTCTTGATCTAGGAATCTAGCATCTCATCTCAGTCCGATAGATCGTGTCAGATCTATGATCTATCAATCGTTTTTCTCTTGTCTTTTCTCAGCCAGCTGAGATCCTATTCTTCGTCCGTCTGGACACCCGTTTGACCTTTGTCGGGGGTTCCACCATTTTCGGCCTTCCGGACTCTCAGTTCTTCTTCGCCTGGAACTGGAGTTGACTTCCCTCGGTCCTGGGCCTCGGACCTCTGAAGAAAAGACACCCCCCTTCGAACCAACAAACAACTTCACTCCCTGAGGTCGAACTAAAGGTTTCTCTAGCGCTATCGTGCCTCCCTCGGAGCAAAAACGACAAGACAAGTGACAAGATCAGAATGGAAAGAATAACGGTTCGAAACAAGCAGCCAATTACCAATACCTGGCCAACGCGATTCCAAGTTACATACCTAACAATTCACTGTACAGTGTACATACTAAGCAAGATGGTTCAAAGGAACAATGGGACCTTAGCTAATAGCCAACCATAAGAAGATGATCATGGTGTCAGTCTTCGGATGTGTTGCACAGCTCTTCATCCTTCGCGGACGGCCCAGGCCTGCACTTCAACCTATCTTGATAAGCTCTCAGCTAGGGAGTCTAGGAGAAATCAGAATCCTCAACAACCTGATGTTGCACCATGCTTCTCAGTTCTGGAACAAGGCCCCTTAGGCTTGCAGAGGCTTCAAAAACCTCGTGCACTTACTCGGTGGAATGAAGAAGCTTCCACAGTGGAAATTTTTGAATCCCCAAGGTTCTCAGCATGGCGGTCTAGTCCGCCTGGTGGAATCCCTTTCTAAAGTCTCTGCCCGCATTCCTCTCCAGACTCCGGGACTCGCCTAATTTGCAGACTATTCTCACCACGCGACGCGGCAGTTGCGGTGGAGGCTGCGGTGACATATGTATCTCCATTGATGTCGAACATATGCATTCCAGGGTCCAATCTCTATCAATGATCAAGGTCCTGACGCACATCATACATGCATCACAGTGCACACTTTCTCCTTCTTCGGATTTACCCCTTTTACCCTGCGGATACAACGATTCTGAGGGGGTACTGAACAGAAAGATGCGGATATCGCTATCAAGTCTCTTGGCTCCCTTGGAATGTATGCAGTTCATGCCATGGAGCCAGGAGGCTCTATTTTGTTCAAGTTTGGTCAAAAGAGGGACTTTTCCCGTCAACAAATATCGAGCTTTGTTAAAGATGAAAACAACGTGAGCTTTGTCTTCTACTGTTCTTCCGAAGTTTTCTTACTTTTTCTTCTGGGTTGATTGGGTTTCTTCTCTATTTGCATATCGTTTCTTTGCAGGAGTCACCATGGTCTCTGCAGCGTATGCCGTGGCTGTTCTGCTGGGAGCAGCGTCTCAAGTCCAGGCCGCCCAACCACCGAAGTCTAGTCAGACTCTCACGACGCCAACATTCATGAACACGGTGCCGATGGCAACCTTGTTGCCCGACGTCCACTGGTCGTACGATACAGGACATGTGAGGAACGTCGTGCCGGTTCAACCCGAGAAGGGCAGTGAAATGTACTATGGTGTATCAGGTAAGATACCAAACTCTATCCAAACTTCAAAGATTATCTCAGGAACGACCTTGAGTTGGACTGACCTTGATAAAGACCCCTCCAAATCGGGCCACTTTGCTTTCCTCAAATACCATTTTACGGTACCTTCCGTCAACATTGACCACACAGACCATGTCACTGTCCGCTATCACGCCCACGACGGCATTACAGCAACGTTCAGCACCCAGGAAGCCTTCAAGCACGCACTAGACACCTGGTCCGCAAAAGATGGCCTAGTTCTTATCGCCCATGTCCCCGGCTGTCAAGGGCACAGCCAAGGCGAGAGATGCTATTTCAGCGTCTCGGACCTCCAGTTCAATCAGAAAGACCTTACCGTCGTTGCGCAGGGCAGCTCCAAGCACCCCGACGAAATCATCACCTCGGGAGAAACCGAATGGGGGTGGTGGGACGCTGGCGAAGCCGACACTGCTGCTTCCGGCTCTGGGCCTGTCGCGCACTCTCCTGGTGCCTTCTCCGTCTTTGCATCACCGCCCAAATCTGGATCCTCGGCAGACCAGGCCAAAGCCGATCTGGATCATGCCTCTGATAAGCCCTTTGAGCCGCTCGAATGTGTGTCAGAACCAGAT
The DNA here is from genome assembly GCA_018360345.1 of Claviceps sp. LM84 group G4. Classification (NCBI taxonomy): domain Eukaryota; kingdom Fungi; phylum Ascomycota; class Sordariomycetes; order Hypocreales; family Clavicipitaceae; genus Claviceps; species Claviceps sp. LM84 group G4. Next base: position 10,087 of record SRQH01000174.1, on the reverse strand, counting down.
CCTCAAACGGGATTGCCCACTGCATGCTTGGGCACGAGTTTCGACGACACCCTCGACGACAAACACGGCTATAGCTCCCTGAGTGCCAACTCGAGGCAGTATCTCGACGACATCATATCAGGTACCGCCCCCGGAATCAACTCAACCTCCTCCTCTGCCATGTTCACCCCCAGAGAATCCTCCCGAATGCGCACCCCCGCCATCCGGTCTGTAGCAGACGTCTGTAACAACGTCAAGAATTTCTGTAGGAAAGCCGCGCCCGCCAGGCCCAAGGCCGTCTACAATGCCGCCAAGAACGCGCTCATGATAGGCGGCGAATTTGAACGCGACTACGCTTTCAAGGTTCCCGACATGGGGTCCCGCAAAGCAGGTTCCAAGACCGGTAATTTAAGACAATCGATGTCCCCCTGGGGCAAAGCCATCCTCCTCAAGAAATTTGAGGACAATCAGGGGCGCGGCGGGCGCCTCGTTAAGAATATGAATGTATACTGTGTAGGCTGTGAAGTTGTCGGCCAGGCTCAAGTGGCAGGACGTGCTAAATGGAGTCCTGGATACGGTCTTTCGGAAGGGCATATAGAGCTGACTGCGAGTCTGCACATAATTCTCAAGTTTGGCATCCACGGCACAGCGACTGCGGAACATCATGCTAATATCGATCTTTTGAGTGTTGGCTTGCCGGGTTTGTCGTACGGTGTTGTGACAGTGGGACCGTATGTTACTCTCGGGGCGCATATTGCTCTCGCGGCCGGCGCAAGCGGGAAGATTTTGGCGGGCGCGGAAATGACATGGCCAAGGTCGCGGGTTGTCATGGATATCGTTGGCTCGCAAAACCATGGCTCGAAGGGCTGGCAAAAGCCGACCTTCAATCCGATCTTTGAGGCATCAGGGAAGTTGTTCGTCTCGGCTGAGCTTGGTCTTCCCGTGGGATTTAAGATCGGGTTGAAGGTTTCCTCGTGGGAGGCTGCTGTGGGCATGGTGGATGAGCCGTCCATCAAGACAACCGCCAGTGTGAGTTTGTCTACTTTGCCGAAGCCCATATTGCCTATTGGGAAGAAGACCTCGAAGGTGGGGTTTGGTAAAGGCTGTGCGGGTGTCATGACGGAGATTAGCTGGCGTAATAGGCTCTGGGTTGGCCTTGTTTCTCGTATGAATGCGCCGTGGTTAGATTCGGGGTACTCGTCTTTGATAGGCAAGTGTATTGGGTTACGGTAAGTTGAGCCACACTCACAGCATACATTGGTATCTTCTATTCCAATTTCTCCCACGTACTACCCCCTCCCCCCGCGACAAAGCAAGATAAGACTTGACATTGCGAATACGTGCTGACCATTGACCATTCTAATTCCAGAACGCCGACACCTCTCCGACTCGCTGAAGCCATCGACGCCGAAAATACTCCCCAAAACCAGGCTCTCCAGCCCTCCCCGTACAGTGATCACCCCGTCCAGCAACTGACTTACGCCCCTTCCACCATGTCCCCCAAGCTATACGACGAATCATCCGCCGCCACAACCCTCACCCATCTACTCAACCCCCATGAATCCACTAGGCTCCTCTCCTGCACCAACGGCAACATCTACGCCGTCCGCAACGACAACTCCACCAACGATTTCTGCTCCTCCGAATGGGAAACCACCACCCAGCACCGCGTCGTCGTCCAAGATGCCTTCCGCCGTCCTATGTTGTACTATGGGGACACCATGTCCACGCTGGGTGTATCCCGCCTGCGCACCACCAATGTGGATATGGCGCCAAAGACGGGCGTAGCGGTGGCATTGGTGCCACTGCGAGATGAGGAGGGGATCCAGAAGAGGAAGCGGGAGCAGAAGAAAGAGATGGAGTTGTATGTCGCGATGGATCCCTCGGGGGAGGTGTTCTACCCGGTCGTGTGTGATTATGTTGATCGGAAGAGCGTGTCGAAGGTGTTTCTGGTGCGAGATATGGAGGAGGGGTTGGAGGTGCTGAAGAGGGGGGATGTGGTGAGGACAGTTACGGGCGGAGAGGTGGAGAAGTGTGTGCCTTTGGCGATTAAGGCGGGGGTTTGAACTTTGAGATTTGACTCCTGAGATGTGAAGATTCTTTACATTGTTTTTCATCAAAGGAATACTTGTTCAGCGAAATTCTAGACAAGCAATCCCTTCTCCATATAATTTATAGACAATTACGACACGTACGGAGTACAAGGCCTAGAATACAAAATGTCAACAGCTGTTATTCGGCTCGGCCTGGGCCATGGTTCGTTTCGACTTATTGGTCAACAGTATATTGAATAATTGTATTTATCAGCTAGTATTTCTTTTGTTCGTAGATTACGGCTGATGATTCCGAGTATGCGCATGACCTCCCGATAGGTACCTATTGCTCTGTTCATCGAAGGGACCAGTTTGACAGTTTCTCTGAGCTCTTATAGGTCCTGAGTGCTCATGTCAATGTCAACTCTCCTCGCGGCGGCTCACCGGCGACTGGCGGCCGTCGCCGGCCGACCGGAACACCTGAGAATGTAGTGAATATACCAATCATGGCGCAGTCGGCTGGCTCCTACTACGTTTCTAACTAAATGGCAGGTCGGCTTAGTGATATTCCAAGACTCAAAGTTTCACGACCCAACGATTCCAATATTGCCGCAATTTCTTAAAACACGACCGAGATCGGCTCATTACATGCATCGAAAATAATCAGAGGGGTATCAGTCGTTCGATTGTGACGCGTGGAACAGGGGGTCTTGCGGCGGCCGGCTGTAGCTGGGGCCCTTGGGGGATAGGTTTGTGTACACTGTAAAGTGTCGTTGAGTACATGATTTCTTTGGGTAACGTTTGTGCGTTTCAATCGTCATCGTTCACATTTGGGGTTCGCCAGAAATGATGAGATGATTGGCGGGAGGCTGGAGCAGCGAGCTCCGAGCTGAGTGTACTTAGTGACTTAGTCTGTACTCGACGGGCCAGCTTGAAGCTTATGAGTTCTAACTAATGCAAGTTCTCTGCAGTGAAGATGTGAGAACTCGTTACTCGGGATCACAACTCACAAGTGACAAAGAGGATGGACCATCACAGACGGAATCATTTCTATGAATATACCGCATCGATGGATGGTGAAGAACTAAAGACGCTGGCGCCGGCAAGCATCTTCGTCATGATTGCTTTCGAATTCCCAGAGCCCCCGCTTATGATATTGCGACAGTGTGACGTGTTCAGCTGCCTCCTTGTCGACGTTCCGCATCAGCTACAAGAGCGTAAGAGCAGTAACACTGTAACAATAAACACCACAGCGGCGAGACAGATGCCATCACGAGAAATGGTCCCCAGTAGCAGAGGCTAGAGCGGGAGCAGCCGTCTCATCGGGAGGCACGACTAGGTCCACGACAAAAGCGTCGCCATGAGGCATGAGCATCAGCGCCGCCTCGCGCGACCACCGCTCATATTTTTGGTTCATCGGTAGAGATCCGCGTGACGGGTGATATGGGTCCGTTAGAGGCCGTGGTTGACGACAGAATGCAAACGTGGGTGGTTTGCGGCGTTGCGCGGTAGGTATGTAGTCATACTGACAGTCTGACACGCGGGACGTCCGTCGCATCTCCACTGATATGGAGCCGCGGTGTCGTATTGGCGTGTCCCAAACGTATTCTTGGCGCGAGTAGGGTACTGCATTTCGCAAGGGAGACGATTTCAGGACGAAAAATGCGAATTGCATGACCAATGCGGTGAAGTTGGTGCCGGTGGTCTTGGTGGTGGAGATTTAGTCTGGCGTTTGACACGCCGGCGAGGACTGCGCTGAGGGAGACGGCGATGAAGAAGGATCAGGTTTGTGAGGCAAAAGGTCATTCATCTTGGAAGTGAAGGTGATCCTAAAAACAAGAACACTGCCAAAACGGCCCAAAACAAGATGTTACATGGAAAGAAGCTCGATAGACTGTCTCTTACGATGAGATACTAATAACCTGTAACCTTATTGATTCCATCTTGTATTGAATTTGAACGTCAGTGAAGAGGCTGCTCCGGCGTACAGTCTACAGAACTCAACTCTTGATCAAGAGAGCGCAAAAAACACTCTGCTCAAGGGAGCGTCCACCATCGAGGCATCGAAGTCATCGACTGACGTGACTTACATGCCCCTTGGCAGCAAGAACTCCAAACCCTCACTGGGCACTGGCCTCACATGGGGCCCATGAATAGGATCACCACAAGCAATGCTTCACCTACAATACAAAGATTGAGGCCGTCTCCATGTGCTAGAGATTCTCAATTGGGTAATGAATGTAGACTTTCAACGAGGTCGTCGAATGACGTACGTGAAAGAAGTTGTACCGATGCGACGCGGCGGAGAGTTGAATTGCATAGATTTTGCTTTGCGACCTCATGGGAAATAGACCACGCGGCCACACCCCACGCTAAGAAGACCATGAAAGTCAATATATTATATGCAGGGGTTCGATGCTCTCCAAGACTCGCTTGGCCAATCATGAACAACCTAGCCCGATGGTTTGTTTCAAAACAATTTGCCTTGTCTTGCCTTTCCCTCGTGGGTGCCTGGGTTGCTGGCGCATTGTCGATCAACTTTAAATCAGCCCTGTAGCGGCTAGCCGTCTAAGATGTGCATATATACTCCGTACATAGGTACTACCTAGGAGGTATGTACATACATGTAACTTATAACATGTAGGTAGAGGAGATCCATGTTCCGGCGGATTAAATTTCTAGATTCCAATATTGCACGGTGTGCTTACCGAGGTACCTACGTATAGGGCTGATGGACTTACGTGTAGAGACCTCCCATCGCCTCGACGCATCTCATCCATGATCGCAAGGCCAAACAGAGCTTATCGTTTACACACGGAACAAGTCGGTATCATTCTGCTGCATTTCCTCACCTGGGGGCCTCATGGCACATGCACTCATGCCATCGACGGGGCTCTCACCACACGAGCTGCCCAGTGCCATCAAGAGGATGCGCCGATGCGCGGAGGCACCCATCAAATGGTCCATGGACCATGGCACTGCCCAGCTCTCTCACACAAATGACATGAGCGTGAGAGGCATGGCGCTATCTAGGTATGTACATATGTATGTAGCCATGAGCCTGCTCCTGCTCAGGCTGCAAACGTCCCGTGCGTGGCTGGCTGATTCCTGGACGGGACCTCCCGGGGCGCAACAAACCAATCACAAAAGTACCGTGCCTCTTCCGTCGTCTTGCGTCGCGAACGGATCTCTGAGGGAGGGCAAAAGCCAGCCATGAGAGCGATTGATCGTCGCGGGCGGTGCTGCGTGCATGATGAGGCTGTGGAGCGACGGCCACGAGTCTGGCCATCTTTCGCCATGAACAAGTCGTGGTGAAGTCGACGACGAATTGTGCCTATTCAGGCAAAGGAAGGGACAGGAAGCTACATACATACATACATACATATGTACATTATACATACATACCTATCAGGATTCAGCAGCCGGCGCAGAGTCGACTTTGTCTCGGGACTCGGAAGTGTAGAAGATCAGACACGTCACACGGTACACCCCTCCGACGTCCGTACTACGTAGCACGTAGCGACGGACTCCTTGTCACAGCGATTCTTCCATTGGCCATGCATCGCACATCGCACATCGCGCAACGGCAACGTCCAAAGCGCGCCGTCCCGTTCCGTTCCATCAAGGTTGAAGGTTGGCGGCTCTCGCACTCCGCGTCAACGGCGGCAGGCTCATTTTTGCCGGCCGCGCAGTGGATTATCACGCAAAGCTCGCAATTGCGATCGGACTCCGCAGTCATGGCCGGAGATCGGAGCACATATCATCATGGAAAACGTAATTTTAGTAAGTGACGCCATGTGCATGGCCAGGCAGATAGCCGAGCGCCACATAATAATACAAGGACATACATAGGTACCTAGGTACTGCTGCAAAAGCAAATACATATGTATGTACTCCGTATTGTACATAAATCCATATGTAATATGCAACTTGTATGTATACTCCGCGAGTCCGTACTCCGTAGTCGTACAGAAAGAATGCAACCTGCCCCAACTGTCAACACGACAATCCCTGCATTAGAGGCCGATGCCGGCTATATGTCAAGATGCCTGCCACTACAACCTCTTGCCGGATCAGGCATGTGAATTCCGTGTAGGTTGTCACGTTTTCTGCAAGACAGCCAGAAGGTCTACAAGACCGTCGGATATCAGAGACAGATTCGAATATGTAATTTACACATTTTGCCCATCCCTATACCTAGGTACTCACGCGCACACAGAGAGGGACCGTTGTGACCGTTTTCTGGCCATGATCCATCATCCATGCTTGCCGGTTAAAAAGTGGGGGCGTTCTTGTTGCCCGGGACTTGAAGTCTGAAGACATCCAGGTGCTCGAAAACACCATCTAACCGTTGACAAGACGCGTGTGAATGGCACCATGAGATGATCATGATGTCGGTCTTCGGATGTGTGCTGCACAGCTCTTCATCCTTCGCGGACAGCCCAGGTCTGCACCTCAAACTACCTTGATGAGCTTAGCTTAGTAGGTACCTAGGAACCTAGGAGGTAGGGAGCCTGGGTCCTGGGAGATACCTACCTGTATGAGAGTCTTCAACAACCTTATCTTGAACCATGCTTCTGGAACAAGGCACCTTTGCATCGGCAGCAAGCACCTCGTGCGCTCTCTCGGTGGAATTAACAAGCTTCCAAAATGGAATCTCTATGGTCCCCAAGGTTCTCGGCATGATGGCCAGATCCGCCTGGTGGGATCCTTTTTCAATCTCCTTGCCCACATTCCTCTCCGGGAAATTGCCTAATTTGCAGACTATTCTCACGACGCGACTGCTGCGAAGGCTGCGAAGGCTGCGAAGGCCGCGATGACCTGGATGTCTCCGTTGATGTCCAAGATATCCATTTCAGGGTCCAATCTCTATCAAGGTCCTGACGCACATGCATCACACTTTCTCCGATTTACCCCTTTTACCCTGCGAAAACAACGATCCTGAGGGAATACTGAACAGAAAGATGCGGATTTCGCCTATCGAGTCTCTTAGCTCGCTTGGGAACTATGTCGACGATGTTATGGAGACTCTATCTTGTTCGAGTTCTCTGTTTGGTGTTTGCAAATAAAGAAGGGGGCTATTCCCGTCGAATATCAAGATTTTTTTTTTGAAAATGAAATCATCGTGACCTTACTCTTCTACTGCGCTTCGGCAGCTTCTCTTACTTTTTCTTCTAGTGTGATTGGGGGGGTTTTTTTTTTTATCTGAGTTTCATTTTCTTGGCAGGAGTCGTCATGGTCTCTCCAGCGTATGCCGTGGCTGTTCTGCTGGGAGCAGCGTTCGGATTTCAAGTCCAGGCCGCTCAACTACCGCGCTATGCATTTCGAAATGGAACAGTCGCTGAGCCCAAGCTCAAGGGAACCGGTGTTGTCACCTCCAGCCACGGCCCGAGTGCCACCGCCAGTTTATTACACTCCTCGAAGCCTTTTCAGACTCCCACGACGCCAGTATTTGTAAACTCGGTGCCGTTGGCAACCTTGTTGCCCAACATCCACTGGTCGTACGATACAGGACTGCTGAAGAATGTCGTACCGGTTCAACCCGAAAAGGGCAGTGAAATGTACTATGGTGTATCAGGTGAGATACCCGACTATATCCCAAGTGTTTCTCGACTTCCAAGAAAGACCCATTGAGTTGGACTGACATGGTAAAGATCCCTCCAAGTCGGGCCACTTCGCTTTCCTCACATACCATTTCACGCTACCCTCCGTCAACATTGACCACACAGACCATGTCACTGTCCGCTACCACGCCAAGGACGGAATCACAGCATCGTTCAGCACCCAGGAAGCCTTCCAGCACGCCTTGGACACCTGGTCCGCAAAAGACGGCCTAGTCCTCATTGCCCATGTCCCCGGCTGTAAAGGGCACGGTCAAGGCGAGAGATGCTACTTCAGCGTGTCGGACCTCCAGTTCAATCATCAAGAACTGTCCGTCGTTGCGCAAGGCAGCTCCAAGCACCCCGACGAAATCACCACCTCGGGAGAAACCGAATGGGGGTGGTGGGATGCCAGCAAAGCCAACACTGCTGCTTCTGGTTCTGGACCCGTCGCACACTCTCCGGATGCCTTCTCCGCCCTGGCATCATCATCCGATCACGGCAAAGATGCCTCTGATAAGCCCTTTGGATTGCTCGAATGCGTTACAGAACCAGATCCTGAGACGGGACTGCCCACCGCATGCTTGGGCGCGAGTTTCGATCACATCCTCGACAAGAAGCTCGGCTACGGCTCGCTGAGTGCCAAGTCGGCGCAGTACCTCGACGACATCATGTCAGGCACCGCCCCCGGAATGAACTCGACCTCCTCCTCTCCCAGATTCACCCCCAGAGCATCCTCCAAGATGCGCGCCCCAGCCATCCGATCTTTGTCATCAAAGCGCAGCTTCTGGTCCCGCATCGGACATTTCTTCAAGAGAGCCGTTCAGACCATTTACGATGCCATCACCGACTCAGTTTCCATCGGCGGTGACTTTAACGGCGAGTTTGCTTTCAAGCTTCCCGACCCGGCGTCCCCCAACGAAGCTGCCAGGACTCTCCTCGGTGATCTGGTCCAAGCGGAGTCCCCCTGGGGTGAGGCGATTCTCCTCAAGACTTTGCAATCCAGCCAGGGGGCCATCTCTGAGAATCTAAATGTATACTGTGTTGGCTGTGGAGTTATCGGCCATGCCAGAGTCGCAGGACGCGCAAAATGGGCTCCCCGACACGGCCTGCAGGAAGGGCACGTAGAGCTGACTACGAGTCTGCAGCTAGTTCTCAAACTCGGCATCGACGGCACAGCGACTCTGGAACAGGACTTCAGCACCGATCTTTTGAGTTATGGCTTGCCGGCTTTGTCGTACGGTGTTGTTTCAATAGGACCGTATGTTACTCTCGGGGCGCATGTTGGTCTCTCGGCCGGCGCGACGGGGAGTATTCTCGCGGGCGCGGAGATGGACTGGCAAGGCGCGCGGGTTGTCATGGATGTGACTGACCCGAACAAGCATGACATGTCGGGCTGGAACAGACCAACCTTTAAGCCGGTCTTCGAGGCAGCAGGGGAGGTGCACGTTTCTGCAGAGCTAGGTCTTCCCGTGGGACTTAAATGCGGGTTGAAGGTTTCCTCGTGGGAGACGTCTGTGGGCGTGGTGGATGAGCCGTCTGTCAAGGGAATCGCCAGTGGCGGCGTATCTGCTGGGTTGAAGCCGGTGACTTCCATGAATAAAACCGTGACGGGAGGCTTTGACAACGGCTGTGCGGGCATCATGACGGAGATTAGCTGGCGGAATAGGTTCTGGGCTGGCTCGGTTCAGCCTGGAGATGTGCCTTGGTATGATTCGGGGGATGCGCCTTTGCTGGGAAAGTGTATTGGGTAAGTCGAGACGGAGACACACACTCCCGACATGCCATGATGTCTTCCTTTTCCTCCATGTCATCCCCCCTTCCTCCCCCAACCACAACATCAGAGTCGAGACTCAACACCGCGAATCGGCGCGAAACCGTTCTGATCATTCTGCTTCCAGAAAACCCTGGGCCCCTACCCGACGCGCCGAAGCCATCGACGCCGAAAATACTCCCCAAAACCAGGCTCTCCAGCCCTCCCCGAACAGTGATCGCCCCGTCCAGCAACTGACTTACGCCCCTTCCACCATGCCCCCCAAGCTATACGACGAATCATCCACCTCCACAACCCTCACCCATCTCCTCAACCCCTATGAATCCACGAGGCTCCTCTCCTGCACCAACGGCAACATCTACGCCGTCCGCAACGACAACTCCACCAACGATTTCTGCTCCTCCGAATGGGAAACCACCACCCAGCACCGCGTCGTCATCCGGGATGCCCTCCGCCGTCCTATGTTGTACTACGGGGACACCATGTCCACGCTGGGTGTATCCCGCCTGCGCACCAGCGATGTGGATATGGCGCCAAAGACGGGCGTAGCGGTGGCGTTGGTGCCACTGCGAGATGAGGAGGGGACCCAAAAGAGGAAGCGGGAGCAGAAGAAAGAGATGGAGTTGTATGTCGCGATGGATCCCTCGGGGGAGGTGTTCTACCCGGTCGTGTGTGATTATGTTGATCGGAAGAGCGTGTCG
>SRQH01000173.1:0-45924 GCA_018360345.1 Claviceps sp. LM84 group G4 | reverse complement strand
GGAACCCACGATAGGGGCAACTTGTGTCCAGAGTCCTCTTTGGCTGTCATCCCTGCTAGGTAGTAAAATAAATGGGTCAGGCTCCAAGTCGAAACTCCCAATTAATACGGTGGAATCATGATGGAGTTTGAACGTAAACATTTCCATTCGAGATGCTGTAGAATGTGAGGGACCGAAGGTTCAATCGCGCTTTTAATTCTATCGCGCTTTCATTCACAATTTCACAGCGCTGAGCTAGAGTCTAGACTAGCCACTCCTCCTCAGTGAGTCAGTCTGACAGTCCTGTGCGTCCAAAAGGTCAAGTTCCTCTCTGATTTCCTCAACCTCCGAAAGTACCTCCTTTGTTGCCTGAGATAGTGCATCAATCACCATCTCATGCTCATCATGTAGCACAAAGCCTTTCTCTGGAAAGTGTTCACCCAGTCTGCTTTTAATTCTGTGCATCGCTTCGATACCTACTGCGACACTCATCGCATCTTCGTGGATTTTCTCACGGTCAGTGGCAGTCAACGAGAGCGGAAAGGGAATGCCTTGCGTTCCCGGGAGGGTTTCCCATTCTTTCTCGAGCTCGCAAACTACGGCTAAATGAAGAGCCTCCCCGTCAACAGATAGGCGGAGAGCTGTATTGAGAAGCGAGTATGAAGTGGACTCTTGAAATTCGAAGCACTTGAAGAGTTTCGGGATTCTGTGGTGCACCAAAGCTCTGTACATTGAGCAAAGGGTCTGGTCCCAAAACAAAGCATCAGCGGCCCTCTTCGCGTCGCCTTTAAGATCATCATAACCTGGTGGCCAGACTGGGTGATCGAGACCATGAAGTTGAGGTCCTGCATGCCTCATAAAAGGAGGCTGGTGACTGCGGAAATATAAGGGCGAAAGTTCGGTAGATTGCCAGTCGATGATCCCAACAATCCGGCCTGGATTTTCTAGATCCACCAAGATGTTGCCCGCGTGAAGGGAATTGTGCCAGAGATGCGAAGAACCGAGAGATCGATCGGCAGGTAGGGCGTATTTCAGCAGCTTGAGATAAGTCTCAATTGCAGCGACCTTCTCCTCACGGGTTGGTTGGTAAAGACCGGGACCGCGTAAAGTCAATGAAGACGGGTGAAGATTTGGGAGGTGTTGTACACAGGCAAGTTCTCGATGCCCAATGGCAGCATGGTATTCTTCCAACGATTTCCCTGATGCGAGTTAGAATAATTCCAGCACACCATCTGTCGGCATCTGAAGACTGAAGACTAAGACTTGAGCTCATGACTCAGACTCACATGGACCGCGATCAAATTCAATGTCACCTCTGCCATAGTCGAACATTTCGCGACTTGTGGAAGGTCCGATAACGAATCTAGGATCTTCCACTCTTCGACCATTCTCATCCGTGTACACAAGGGCTGGTGCATTCTGCCCCTTGTAGTCTTCGGCAAAGTACAAGCTTCCGTACTGCTCGAAAGTGACAGAGGCCCAGGACTTTTGATAGGCAGCGACAGCCTTTACCACTTCATTCCTGTCTTCTATTTTCATCTCCGGCCATACATCTTCCAGGTGCGCGCCGTCCAATCTCTCCATGAGTATGAATTCAGCACCCACCGTAGTATCCTGGGCCCTTGAACTCCAATCAAGAACTCGAGGCAGGTTTGTGCCCAGCACCTCGCGAGCCTACCCATGTCAATGACTCAATGTGTGAGTGAAACTGAAAGTCCTAACTGCCCTGGAAATAGGAAGGAAGATGACTGATGACTGTTAGGGAGAGATTACTCACAAACTTCATGGTCGCGACCTCACTTGCTGTCGTGAAATGTGGCCTCCCGGCATTAGGATTGGGAATCTTGGCCACAACCTCTTTCCCATTGCCCAAAGTGAGCAGCAGTATTCGGTTGTAAAAGCCATCCGGAAATTTCTCGATTCTCAAGCAGCTGTCTGCTTGAACTGCCCGTGCTGCGCGTCGCGCAAGCTCAAGAATGTCAAAACTACGATAGCGCTGCGCAAGCTCGTGTTCTTCATTTTCCACAAATCGACCACTTGTGAAACTGTAGAGTTCCCAAGGATCGGGCGAGTCTATCAGTATCTCCGCGTTTTCGTCCTCGGAAAAGATCGATTCAGTCCTCCGAAAGGGATCATATGGATACTTCTTCATCTTGTTAGGGAGAACTGCTCGCGCTGAGCAGATATGCTGTCGTCTTATCGCAGACGCAGAGGAGCATGCGATCCTGTGAAGGGATGACAATGGACGGCATGGCCTTAGTTGCGTGGCTCTTGTCAGGGCCCCATGGCTGAGTCGAAACATGATTCTGAGAAGATGACTATTTCGTGTATGAGTGGTATTTGGAAAGGAATCAAGGAGTCAAGGACCTTACAGAAGTTCAGAACCCTAGGCGGGTCTCAACTTGTTAAATCCCTAAAGTGTCCATGGACCGGTCTGGCTGCTGGCATTGGGGGACTGTGACAGGTGTACCGCGTGACTCACTGACTCAAAATTTCAGACTCAGCCACGAGCGAAAGGTTATTCTTAAAACTTGAGACTGTTGGGTGTATTGGGGGGGACCCAATTGATGAGAAGAAAAATAAGATCGATGCTTCCTAGAGAAAAGCGGGGCATGTTGTTGCTTGCTTCCTGTTTTGACCGGTGGTGACTCGGAGAGCATCGGCGATCGCTTGCTACGCGAGGCTACCTCGCGTACTGTTCAGTGTTCACCACTCCTGCCTCCCAGGATGTCAGTGATACCTAACTTTGGATGTATATTGTTACCCGTTTGTTTTTTTCCTCGGGGAGATAGATTACGTACTCCAACCAAGTTCAGTTCGTGTGTTTTTGTGTCGAGACGATCTCGGGATCGTGTGTTGTCTTCTTGTCCCATTACTTACTTGAAGAGTTCATCTTTCCTTATCGTCTCCGGGGATCCTGAGCGGATCTATACTCTTGTTGTCTTCTCCGTTTCCATACCATTTTCTCTTAGGGCACTCTTTGAGATACCTGATACGTTCTGAGGTTGAGTCCAATCAGAATTGAGTTGCACGCACGAAATGAGATTATGAGGAGCTAAAGCAGCTGCGTTGTGCATCAGCGGCAGCCTTCCAAAATCCAGTTCCAAATCCAAGGTCGCTCGTGAACCGTGAACGGCCACATTTCGCACGCGCGGCCTCCTGGAAGCCGTGCAAAGTCACTTCCTTGAATCCTTCATTACAAGAAGTCTGAAGGCTCAGAACTCTATGTCCTCATCTCTAGACTCTCTTGAGTGACCACGAGTGAAGATTATAGTTACTAGTCCCGACTCCCGAGTCACCCTTCACAGGTATGTTTTTAAAATTACGAGGGAAATTCGAATCTCAAAGTAAATATCACCAATACTCTTTGTACGCGAAACATTCCGTAGTTGGTGTGGCAGCCGCAGGCTCGCAGCTGTACAGTGCAGACAACTGTTCAACTGCGCACCACCTCAGACCTGACAGTCCTGTCCTGACTCAGCAGCGAAATCCACCCACTATATTTTCAATCTGGTTTTTAACTTTTTTCTCAAACACCCCAAGAGGTTCTTAGACTTTACATCACGCAATAATTTCAGGCCCTTTGTTTTCTGTCACTTTCTTTGGCGGCGGCGCTGCGCCGCTGTCACTTGTCATGACGTACATTGGATCTAAAATCATCTAATTCCTCCAGTTGTGATTTGTAAATTATCATCGGACAATGCGCATATTGAAGAACATAAAAAAAGAGTACCGATTCCCGAATCCCCATCCTCGGGACCTGAGCTCGTCGGCGGGAGCCTCATCCAATGTCCATACGGTATACTACCATCAAAACTGTTTTCACGGAACTGACATATAATAGGAGCGATGTGCACATTGCACAATACAACGACGTGCCGGGGGAAACACCAGGTCGATGTCTTGGGGTATCACGTTACACGTAACACTGAGTTACAAATCACGATTCACATTATCACAAGGTCACGACTCACTGTGCAGTTACCAGTGTGACCGTATTACAACCGTTGGTGGTGAAGTCACTAGTCACCAGTGAAAGAGCGATCTAGATCTCAGACGCTCTGAGGGCCATGTCAAGGACTCAAGTTTGAGAGTGTTTGGTTGGTACACCAATTCTCTTTCTCTATACGATAAGATACGGGCAAAGTCTCCAAAACAAATCTCCACATCTCAGATCTGTAATACTTTGTCGAGGTTTCTAACCGAAACAAGTTTTTCGCATCGTGTCACCTGGTACGACTACGAGGCTCGAGCCGGGTACGGCCCTGTGCATTTGAGAAATCAATTCGTCTGGTACCTACTACCTTCCATAGCTGTGCATTATCGGGCCATACTGGCTACATGGCCTCGTCGAAATCAAGCCAGACTCCAGTATGGTTTGATAATGCGCTGCTATAGAAGGTCCCCGATGAATTGATTCCACGAATGAATATGGCCGTACGGTCTGTCAGTATCTTCAGTGTACCAGATGACAAGACTCGCAAAAAGTGTTTCGCATGAAAAACCCCGACAAGTGTTCCGGATGGACTCGAAAAAAATACCACCATCCGAGTGCGCCAGCCTGGTCGTCATCAGTGATACTGATCACACTCGTGTCGACTCCGAGTCTCCGACGACTCGTATCTAGGTGCACTTTCTTTACCAACACGGAACAGTGAGCATTGCGATCAAGGCGGCGACTTTTAACTCAGTATTACGTGATACGCCAAGACATGCGCCTTGTGACTGTGTTTCCCGGTTCCCCCGGTACGTCGTTGTACTATGTAGATCGCTCCTATAATATGTCTGTTCCGTCACGTGAAAAAGCGGCAAGCCTCGTCCTCGTCGCTCGATGGTAGGTACTATACTATTACTGTGTAACGTTTAACCATAGATTTTGGACGAGTTCCCTGCTGACAAGCTGTCACTCGTGGCATATATTATAATATGATATGTGAAGTTGTGATTCGCGAACCATCTCAGCTTCAAGGTCCGTTTGTTTTCGTTGACTGAGGGCCATTAGAGGCATCATCTTTTGGGGCAAAGAAATCTTACGAGAGATGTTGAGTAACTCAATTGCGGCCTGCTAGTGGTAGACATGATTATCACAAGAAACTGTACTATTACCCAGACACGTTCAAGTTTCAACACCGAGCATGGGGCAACACCGAGGATGGGGAATCGGCAGTCTTTGTTTATGTACACCCGGCTACCGCCGACCGGCCACTACATTATCATGGGACACATAGCCATCACACACAAATTACAATGTTTGCTTCCATGCAAATCTTATTTGTCAACAAACTAATGGAGGTCCAACGAACACTCAAGCATGCGTCCAACGACCCTGAAGGCTCAAGCTAAAGGTACAGCGGCCCCAAGTGAATAACGCGAAAATCTCTCCACTTTTCGTCGCGATGCGTCTGCGTCAATTTAGCTTCATCCAAAAACCAACCCATCAACTTTGAGCAGCCATGGCTACGCCACCACGCCCTTTGAAGCTATTCAAAAAACATTTGACGGCACGCACTAGGACTCTAGGAGTGGTGTCTATTCAGCCTTAACAGCAGGCAAATCGGCCAAGCAGATCGCTAACGACGAGGGTATTATCAAAACTATTCGCCAAGCAAGTTTTGCAGCAGAAGTTTCGGACGACGGACACCTGGATCCAGAAGATGGCGGTAAGGATGTGCCACTTATTCCAGTTGGAGAAGCTGTAGCCCAGTTCATTATAAATTTATAATGGTCGTCCTCGGTAATTTCGTACTTGTCGTAAGTACCGGGCTTTTAAACTTTTACAAAGCGGCACCATTGGGCATTGGCAATTTGGCGTTGGCGTCGGAGGGAGTTTGGGTACTTTCGGTTCCGGGTTCCATCGGCGGATCCCGTGGACCATTATCTCATGCGGTGTCCGCATCGCGAGCTTGTCCGTTCTGCTCACCAGCGCAAGGGCTCTCAACGTCATGTCATGCGCATTTTTGTTGACGCGGAGGTAATACCGACGACATCGGGCTCCGTGATTGAACAAAATCTCCTCGTACTCGAGACGGACGCGGATCGTCCTGTCGTTATCTCGGCACGGGGTCGGAGCCGCCCTCATGCCGAAGACGCCATTGCCTCGGAGGATTTGGTCCCGGCGACCAGGACAGGCTGCATGGAGCAGGTACAGCTCCATCCTGCCGATTGCTGCCCTGATCGCACGGGACATTGTAAATATATCGGGTGTAGTGTGTAGCCGGTACCGTGTCCGCCGTACTGAATATTATCCTTCTTGTTAGTGCTCCTGTATGTCTCTCCATGGGGTGACAGTGTGGGTAGGACGACGCTGCCGGACCGACTTGGACTTACATGGATCTGGCGCCGGGGACACAACAGGCGATATGGATGTAGGTAGGGATGAACTTGAGAGAGGTTATCGATATTGCTACGTTGCTTTAGAATTTGACAACATAGATTGAGCAGGTACAGCTCCATCCTGCCGAGTGCTCACTGCTGCCCTGATCGCACGGGACATTGTAAAGATATTGTGTGTACACCAGACTGAATATTATCCTTCTTGTTAGTGCTCCTGTGTGTCTCTTCATGTGGTGACAGTGTGGGTAGCTACTAGCCTGTAGGACGACGCTGCCGGACCGACAGTCCGACTTGGAGTCTTGGACTAAGACTTACAGTCTTACATGGATCTGGCGGGACACAACAGGTGATATCTATGTAGATAGGAATGGACTTGTGAGAGGTTATCGATATTGCTACGTTTCTTTAGAATTTGACAACACATTGACCGTTGTATCAGAATTTAGAAATACTCACTAATAATGTCGTCGTCGTCGCTGCCCAGTCTCGCTTGGTCAGGAACCGCACGATAGATATACAATGATGGAGGAGGAAGAAGAAGACGATGATTCATGAACTTGATTACGAGGAGTTCCAAAAGGATGAGTAGAAACTTGAGTCTTTGAGAGAAGGGCACTTTCAACACATAGTCAGGAAATCCTACTTCCCTCAATCAGGAACGAGGGAAGCAGGCGTTCCTGACTACCTGTTGAAACTTGAAAGTGCTTTTCTCGCCATTCATAATTCCAATCTCGACGCTCGTAACGACGTAATTAAGTTTTTCTTCTTCTCCAGAAACAATAGCATCTTCAGCCAAATTCGAAGCCATACGTCACATCGATTTTGACGAGGGAAGTAATAACGACCCTTTGAATGGAGTCCGTCCGTCGTCCGAACGCTAACGTGAATTTAATTGGACGTGACATTGTACTTTCGTTCGCTGTCAATGTTTGAACGAATACTTGTTGTACATTCGAGGCTTCGTGCGCGTGTACAGAATGTGAACAGTGAAGTGAGGATGTTGCTGCTCCTGCATTGTGTTAGACTTTGGCAAGGCATTGGTCGGCGTGTAAGAAACACTCACTAACGTCGTCCTAAATCATGATTCCTCTTCGAGACTCGCTGAACATGCAATCATTAACATATCAGAAGATGCAGCTTGCAGATCGACTTGATTGCGAGGAGGAAAAGAACGAAAAGAACTTGAGAATCAGATAAATAATGAAGAACTCCTGATTTAAAAGAAGGGAAACAATCGAGGAATATATAGCTACAGAGAAGTTCGGCTCGCTTAGCTAGACTGATCAGTGTCCAGTGATCACTGAGGAAGGAAAGAGCAGCGAATGGCAAGCGAGGTCGCTTCGAGGCTCGCCTAATCTGTAGCATCCACCAGAGGTCAAAACTTAAACGGAAGGGACACCCAAGAATAGGCCGCATCAAATCATCGATGGGGAAGGAAAGCTGAAACATGCGTAGGCAGTAGGTACCTACCTAGGTATGTGTGTCACGTATCCTTATCGACGTCACTGCAGGGCACAGGGCATCCCGACACTGGACTTGATGCCTCTTCAAAGCCAGAAGATAGCCACAACTTCACAAGCGGGGCCGAGGGCCCGAGACTGGTATCAGACTCAGAGGCTTGACGGCCAATTAGTCAACGACTCGACGTTCTTCATTATTCTTCGTCCTATTACCATGAACCGTTCATGGAATCATGATAATAGTAACAAGAGTTACAAGACTATATCGGTCGACGGTACATAGTGCGGCAGTGCCTGTATAATAAGTGGCAAAAGGCTGGATTGCACTGCCACACAGTCGTACTTCGAAGTATCGAACTAGATTAGGTACATAAACATATCGCCTCTGTAACACGTACCTTCCCAAATCATCATCATACGCAGCCATTGATGATATCCAAGGCTTTAAGCGAATGAGTGCGACACCCAAAGCAGCTACTTCAGGAAGCTAACGAAATCGCTGCCAACATGGCGAACGCAACTGTACAACGATAAGGAAGGAGGCATCGCGCGACGCGGTCGCGAACGGTTCCATCACTCACCATGTTCCATGACCCAACATACATGTATGATGTCGACAAGGTCGGACAGATCGACAGACTCGGACTGCTCACTGCTCTAGACCCACCGATGATCCGATCCAGATTGTCAAACGAACGTCGAAGGGGTCAAGGACGCGGGTCTTTACAGTTTTGGTAGTGCCGAAGGCTCTACAAAAGCCAAAGCTGGTCAAGTAGAAACACGCTGTGAGTGTACTTACAATTTGAGACTAAAAGCCTTGAGACTCGTGGTCCGTGGAGTCATGTTAAAATATTTCAAGCGGACATTCAATGATTCAAACATGCTGATGTAGGGAAAACCAAACTTCCAAATGAGCGGCGAAGCGCCAGTGCCAAATTTTTACTGCTTTTGCAAAAGCTATGAAGAGTGAATGTCAACTGAATCAGACTTAGGGGTCCAATATTCAGTGATTCACTCGTGCTCACGCAGGGGGGGGGGGCGGTGGTCAGGACGTAGAGCCCTCAGCCTGAGGCTCAGCCCTGAGCCTTCTGGGAGGAATTAGGAAAGTGACTTTGCCCAATGCCCGACCTCCGGAAGGCTGCGCAATCGCCGCAATGTGACCATTCACGAGCCAATCTTTGAATTGTAGCTACTCTGGTCCCTCCTTTCGTGCGAGCAATTCACTTTTGATTGGCTCAACCTGAGAAAGTACCTCAAATGTTGCCCTACCAAACGCATCGAGCTTATCTTTCAGATCATCATGTGCCAAAATCTCGTTTTCAGGGAAAATTTCACGATGCTTCACTTTGACTCTCCGTAACGCTTCCATAGATAAGGTGGCACGTTCCATGTCCTCCATGATTGTTTGTCGCTGTGTGGTACTGAGCCTTAGCGGAAAGGCAACGCCTTGCGTTCCCGGAAGGGTTCCCCATTCTTTCTCTAGCTCGCAAGCTGTGGCCAAGTAAGTAATCTCCCCTTCCACAAGTAGGTTTCGAGCCTGAGAAAGGAGCGACCACGACGTGGACTTTTGGAACTCGAGGCACTCGAACACTTTTGGGATATTATGGTGGAGAAGGGCTCTGTACATTGAGCAGAGCGCCTGGTCCCGATACAAAGAATCGGCGGCCTTCTTCGCGTCGCCCTCAAGATCATGATAATTTGATGGCCGGATTGGGCGCTCAAGGCCATGAAGCGTAGGCCCCTTGTGATTGATAAAAGAAGGTTGGCGAGCGTGAAAGTATAAGGGGGAAAGCTCAGTGGATTGCCAACCAATGAGTCCAACGATGCGGGTTCGGTTGCATGGATCCACGAATATGTTCCTCGCATGAATTCCGTCGTGCCAAAAGTGTGAAGAACCAAGGGATTGATCGGCGGGTAGTAGATATTTCAATAACTTGAGATAAGACCTGAGTGCAGTAATCTTCTTCTCACAGGTTGGTACGTAGAGCCCGGGAGCGTAAGGCCACTCAGAAGGCGTCGGAAGATGTGGAAGGTGCTGTACACAGGCAATCTCTCTATGTCCAATAGAAGCATGATATTCTTTCAGCGAACTCCCTGACACGCGTTAGAATAAGACTATAAGTTCATTACATCACCATTTGGCATTGTCTCATGACTTACATGGGCCACGATTGAAGCCAATATCACCTCTGCCATTATCGAACATTTCGCGGTTTGTTGAAGGCCCAACAACGAATCTGGAATCTTCCACTCTTTGCCCTTTGCCATCCGTGTACACAAGGGCTGGTATGTTCTTCCCCTTGACATCTTCGACAAAGTGCGAGCTTGAACTTCCGAACTGCTCAAGGGCTGGTAATGGTATGCGATTCTCCTCAATGTCAATGACGTCTTCGGCAAAGTACAGACTTCCGAACTGCTCGAAAGAGACAGAGGCCCAGGACTTTTGATACGCAGCAACAGCTTTGACGACTTCGAGCCTGTCTTGTAAAGTCATTTCCGGCCATACTTCTTGCAGTTGCACGCCGTCCAATTTCTCCATGAGTATGAATTCGGCGCCCACCGGAGTATCCTTGGCCTTTGAGCTCCAGTCATAGACTTCAGGTATATCGGTGCAAAACACCTCGCGAGCCTACCCATGTCACATGTGTGAGTGTAAGTGCTGGACAGTAGACATAACTTGCTGGGAAATTACTCACAAACTTCATCGTCGCAACCTCACTTGCTATCGTGAAATGTGGCCGTCCGGCGTCTGGAATAAGAATTTTAGCGATAACATCTTTTCCATTGTCCATGGAAAGGAGCAGGGTTCTGTTGTAAACGCCATCAGGAAATTCCTTGATGTTCACGCAGCGATCTGCTTGCACTACGCGTGCTGCATGTTGCGCAAGCTCGCTGACGTTAAATTCACAACAGCGCTGTGTAATCTCAACGAGATCTATGTCACAACGGCGCTGTGCGAACTCGTCTTCGTCCTCTTTCACACCTCGACCACTCGTAACGGTGAAGAACTCTGAAAAATCGGGTGCGTCTATTTTCGAGGTGATCTTCGAGTCCCTGGTACAGGTTGAGGATTTTCGCCGAGTCAGAATTGGACTCTTTTGCTGCTTGGTGGAAGATTCTATTAGTGGTGAGCTTAGCATTTTTCTTACGGCAATGGCAGAGTCAGAGTGAGGTGCGGCCATGCGAAGGGACGGGAATCGACGAGTTGGCCCAATTTGCATGACTTCAGTCGTCGTCCTATTGCTGACTCGGAACGACCTTCTGAATTGAAGCATGTTTCGTGCTTGAGCCGACAAGATCAGTCGGATCCCAAGTCGCGTATCCAGAGTATAATCATGGACTGTAATCATTAGTCTGCGGTGTATTGCAGGAAAGCGACGCCCATGGCTCAGACGGCTTCACTCAAGTTTCGTGGTCTGCCAGGAGGAAATGCTCCGAATTCTTTCGGGGGACCGAATCTGTTTATGACTTATGTTGTACGTAATATGTAGGTACATAATTTATACCTCTTTACATACTCCGTAGTCGTACAGGGTTAGGTACCTCAGGTACCAGGTATCTGTGTCAAACGGGCATTTGGCCAGTAGGAGGTTCCGTAATGGCATTGGCAATAATAAGTGGACTTTACGTGAGTGATCACTGATAGCCTATAGGAGGTACCTAGGGTAGGTGCCTCCTCTGTGTCATCATTCATGTGAGGAACAAGTCACAATTTACAAACGTTTGAGGTGAAATACAACATGTCGTACAACTGTCACGTTCCTGAGGGCAGTTTGCAAAGTCCTATAGACATGTTGGAATCATGGACCACGGCCCTCAACGAACGGTGTACCGTGTGTCTGTGAGGACCATTAGCTCACACACACTAAAATTGCGGAAGTGATCGGTAGGGTCGTATCGTTGATTCGTTGCCCGGAATGGGCGCGTATGGTGTAAGGCCTATTGGCTCTGTCGCTCGTGGCTCTACTAGCTAGCGATTAATCATTCAATTTATCACCCCCTTCCTGTACTCCGAACGAGTCGATGAAGCTGCAACAGCCTGCAAGCAATCGTATTCGATGTCCAATTTCCTTTCGATTATCAAGATTTAGACTTTTGACCCAGTCAACTAGCTAGTAATCGTCATGATGCAGTGTCAGATGTTGATAAATCGCGTGTATATGGCAAAGTCTTCGCCGGTTGTAACTTGTAATGAGACGCTTTATCGCCATCACCCTCACCACATTGAGGATTCGCTCTTAGCTCTAGGGCTCCAGCTCTAAGCTAAGGTCCGAACTTTTTAACTCTTTCAATAAGCTCTGCATCTACTGCTCTGGAACGGCCAGTTCATTTTTGATTGCCTCCACCTCAGAAAGTACCTCCCTTGTTGCCTGAGAAAGTGCGTCAATCACCATCTTGTACTTATGATGCAGCACAAAGCCATGCTGCGGGAAGTTTCTACCAAGTCTGCTTTTAATTCTGTCCATCGCTTCCATACCCACCACGGCACCAATTGCGTCTTCGTAGATCTTTTGGCGCTCTGTGATGGTCAACGCAAGCGGAAAGGCAACACCTTGCGTTCCCGAGAGATTTTCCCATTGTTTATCCAGCTCGCAAGCTGTGTACAAATACACAGCCTCCCCGTCAATAGATAGGCGGGCAGCTGCAAGAAGGAGCGACGATGAGGTGGACTTTTGAAATTCGAAGCACTTGAAGAGTTTCGGGATTCTGTAGTAAATCAAGGTTCGGTACAGTGAGCAGAGGGTCTGGTCCCAAAACAAAGCATCAGCGGCCCTCTTTGCATCGGCTTTAAGATTATCATAATCTGGTGGCCAGACTGGGCGCTCGAGACCATGAAGCTGAGGGCCCGCATGCTTCATAAAACGAGGCTGGTGAATGTGGAAATGTAAGGGGGAAATCCCGGTAGATTGCCAATCAATGATCCCAACGATCCGGCCTGGATTGTCTGGATCCACGAATATGTTGCCCCCGTGAAGGGCATCGTGCCAGAGATGCGAAGAACCGAGAGATCGATCGGCAGGTAGGACATATTTCAGCAGCTTTAGATAAGTCTCGAGTGCAGCGATCTTCTTCTCACGGGTTGGTTGGTAGAGACCGGGACCGCGTAAAGTCATCGGAGACGGGTGAAGATTTGGGAGGTGCTGTACACAGGCAAGTTCTCGATGTCCAATGGCAGCATGGAATTCTTCCAACGAATTCCCTGTCACGAGTTAGAATAACTCATTAGTCAATACGTCCAGCACACCACGTTGTCTCATGACTGCAAAGCCAGACTTACATGGACCGCGATCAAAGTCAATTCCGCGTCTGCCCATGTCGAACATTTCGCGGCTTGTCGAAGGTCCGATAACAAATCTGGAATCTTCCACTCTTTGACCCTTCTCATCCGTATACACAAGCGCTGGTATGTTATCTCCCTCGAAGTCTGCGGCAAAGTACAAGCTTCCATACTGCTCAAAGGTAACAGAGGCCCAGGACTCTTGATAGGCAGCGATAGCTTTTACCACTTCCCACCTCTCTTCGGTTGTCATCTTCGGCCATAGCTGTTGCAGAGCCACACCATGTACTTTCTCCATGAGTATGAATTCAGCGCCCACCGGAGTCTCCTGGGCTCTTGAACTCCAATCATAGACTTGAGGCAGATCGATGCACAAGACCTCACGAGCCTACCCATGGTGAGTGCACGTGCGGGAAATAATTTGCTGGGACATTACTCACAAATTTCATCGTCGCGACCTCACTTGCTATCGTGAAATGTGGCCGCCCGGCATTGGGATTGGGAATCTTGGCCACAACTTCTTTCCCGTTGTCCATGGTGAGCAGCAGTATTCTGTTATACAAGCCATCAGGGAACTTCTCGATACTCAAGCAGCGATCTGCTTGCACTGCCCGTGCTGCACGTCGCGCAAGCTCGTTGAAGTTAAATTCCCGGTAGCGCTGTGCAAGCTCGTGTTCTTCGTTTGCCACAAATCGACCACATGTGAAACTGAAGAGTTCTAAAGGATCGGGCATTTCTATTTCCGGATTGATGTCCATAGTAACGCTTGAGTATGTCCTCCGAGTGATATTTAGAGTCTTTTTTGGCTCGCTGAATAACACCATTCGCGCTGAGCTAGGTTGCCGTCTTATTGCAAGGGTAGTGGGAGCTGCGATCATACGCAGGGATGACAACCGACGACATGGCCCAACTTGCGTGGCTGTTGACCGCGCTTTGTTACTGAGTCGCGACCACATTCTGCGATGAGGGGAGGATTTGTGTAGGGGCGAAAAAGATCAAACAGAAGTTAAGAATCCAGGCACGTGTTAAATGTCCAAGGATCGATCGGTCTCATCTTTAGGTTACCCCCTTGGTCAGCCGTTTGGCAGCTGCAGAGAGGAGGAGCACTGCTGTTCGTCCTTCCATCAACCGGCACGTGACCATCACGTCGTACAACAAACATTTATCGTAGCCACCAACAGCCGTCTTTGAAGCTTCTTGCAACATTATAATTTGTCGGCTGCTCCGAAGCTAGGGACAAGTTATTTCTTTTCAACATGTCCTTACCGGACGCGGCCTGTTTGTGCGGGACTATCATTCGTATTCAGCATCCGCAATCTCGCTTCCTAATCGTCTGGACTGAATGTCGGAAAGTCGAGGGTATCCTCTTGTGTCGGTTCTCCTACTTTGTCATGGAGGAATCAATGGGGTAGTAAAGCTTGAAGTCTGAAAAGTGCTGTCAGATTGTCGCGTGCTGGGAGATCCTAAAGGTTGGGCGGTAAACAGGGGCAGATAATAACTGGGGCTACACGCAGAGCTTTGTGATACATACACTGGTACCTAACCTTAAGAGAAAAAGTACCTATGGAAGCACACACATTGCTCTTCAAGCTCTCACAGACATCATTTTTGGTCACAAAATCACCATTAAGATCATCCTCGAATTCCGGGACCAGCACGGCTGCACTAGATTGAAGAACTTGGAAGCGACCCAGGGTGCATGGATGATGGGAAGGAATCGCTGTACATCGTTGAGGAATAAGTTGGTAAGGCGTCGCGCGACGCGAATGGTTCACTGAATCACTTGTCGAAGGTCGGACAACAAATCTGGAATCTTCCACGAATCCTTTCTTTTCTTCCTCACAATTACATTCAATGCCGTTGCAACTTGAGCTTGCAGTCTAAAACACATGCGGTGTGGTCGCGAGGTCACAACGGAGTGAAGACTGAGGATAACATGTCAATTGTGGGTGTCGATGCTATGTGTTTGTTGCAAGTTGCAACATGCAACTTGCAGTTGCGGCCAAAACTCCATATGCGGTATGGTCGTATGCCGATGTACCTCTCGCCGAAGAGCCTGTCGAAGGGATCATGGCAGAAGGAAATCTCGTGAGTCGTCGCCAAACTCGCCAGAGTCCAGGGATGATAAATTAACGAACTTTTGGAGTGATCTTGGATTCTTGTGAAGGACATCAAGACGTGATGACTTACTAAGTTACTTAGACTGGGCATTCGTACGTCCAACGTACTACGTAGCTACGTAGCAATCGGCGTAGCATTACCCGAACGTCCAAAAGGAAGCCACCACGTTTTGATCATATCTGATTTGTTCCACAATGTTACTCCAAAGGTTCGTTACTTTGTCATCCCTGGTGAGTTTAGCGGCAAATTTCTCTTCGGCGATAACCCCTTCGGCAGGCTCTTTGGCAGAGGTACGTCGGCATACGACCACACCGCATATGGGTTTTGGCCGCAAGTTACAACTTGGAACATGTAGCGTCGACATTCGACACCCACGGGCACACATTTGACGTGGTCACGTGTTGTCTTTACTCTTCACTCCGTGAGTCCGTTATGACGGTATGACCTCGAAAGCCTTAGCAAGCACCCAATTTACTTTCGTTTGCCTTAATCTCAGAAAGCACCTCGTCCATTGCCTCCGAAAATGCATCTTTCTTTTCTTTGAGCTCATTTTGGAGCACAACACCTTTCGCAGGGAAAGTTTCATCCAGTCTGTCTTTGACTTTCTGCAACGCTTCCCTAGCTAAAGTGGCACTTTCCAAGTCTTCTTGAATCATTTGACGCTCTTTGGTACTGAACGTAAGCGGGCATGCTACGCCTTGCGCTCCCGGAAGGGTTTCCCATTCTTCCTCCAGCTCGGAAGCTACCGCGAGGTAAGCGGCCTCCCCGTCATTGAGTATGGTACGAGCAAGAAGAAGGAGCCCAAATGACAAGGACTGTTGAAACTCGAGACACTCGAATACTTTCGGGTTTCTATAGTAAAGAAGGCCTCTGTACATTGAGCAGAGCGCCTGGTCGCGATATAGAGAACTGGCGGCCTTCTTCGCGTCGCTTTTGAGTTGATGATTACCTGGTGGCTGGACTGGGCGCTCGAGGCCGTGTAGCTGAGGACCGTTATGATCGATAAAAGGAGGCTGCCGAGCGTGAAAATATAAGGGGGAGAGCTCAGTGGATTGCCAATCAATGATCCCAACAATGCGGGTTCGGTCGCCAGGATCTACCAATACGTTGCCCGCGTGAAGATCGCTGTGCCAGAGGTGTGATGAGCCCAGAGATCGGTCGGTGGGTAGAATATATTTGATCAATTTGAGATAAGTCTGGAGTGCAGTGACCTTCTTCTCACGGGTTGGTTGGTAGAGACCGGGACCGGATAGACACAAATAAGACAATGGAAGATGTGGAACTTGCTGTACACAGGCGATTTCTCTGTTTCCAATGGCAGCATGATAATCTTCCAGTGAATTCCCTAAATGAAACACGTTACTAGTTAGATGAAGTCCAGAACGTCGTCGTCAAGCTTTCTCAGGACTTACATGGACCGCGATCAAAGTCGATGCCATCTCTGCCATCATCGAACATTTGGCGGCTTGTCGAAGGTCCAACCACGAATCTGGAATCTTCCACTCTTCGCCCTTTTTTATCTATGTACACAAGGGCTGGTACATTTTCCCCCTTGAAGTCTTCGGCAAAGTACAGGCTTCCGAACTGCTCGAAAGAGACAGAGGCCCAAGACTCTTGATAGGCAGCGACAGCTTTGACCACATCCAACCTGCCCTGCAAATCCATATCCGGCCATACTTCTTCCAGCTCGATGCCATTCAATTTCTCCATGAGTATGAATTCGGCACCCACCGGAGTCTCCTGGGCCTTTGAACTCCAGTCATAGACTTGAGGCAGATCGGTGCTCAGCACCTCGCGAGCCTATCCATGTGTTAGTGGAAGTGCTGGACAAGTGGACATGACTTGCTGCCGGCTGGGAAATTCCTCACAAACTTCATCGTCGCAACTTCACTCGCGGTGGTCAAATGCGGCTGCCCAGCGTTGGGATTGGGAATCTTGGCCACAACCTCTTTCCCGTTGTCCATGGTAAGCAGCAGTGTTCTGTTGTACATGCCATCGGGGTATTTCTTGATACTCAAGCAGCGATCTGCTTGCACTGCCTGCGCTGCGCGTCGCGCAAGCTCGCTGACATTAAATTCACAATAGCGCTGTATTACCTCGCTGATCCCACTTTCATAATGGCGCTCTGCAAACTGGTATTCTCCGTATCGCACACATCCACCACTTATGACACTGAAGAGTTCTGAAGAATCAGGTGCGTCTATTTCATTTTCCGAGTTGATGTCCATGTTATAGGCCGATTGCGTTCTCCGATTCAAAGTTGGATTCTTGTTCGTATTGCTGGAAGACACTGCTCGCGCTGAGCTAAGCTGTCGTCCTGCTGCGAGTGCAGAGGATGGTGCGATCATGCAAAGGGATGGCAATCGATGATATGCTCCAACTTGCGTGACATTTAACAGTGCCCTGTTGCGGAGTTGAAACCACATTCTGAGATGAAGAAGGTTTTGTGCAGAACCCAAGGCGTGTGTTTCAGTGTTTTCAAAGTCAAAGTCAATGGATCGGTATGAGTGTACGGTATGAGCAGTTCCCTATTTTCTTCGTGTGACGTCCTGACATTCACCTCAGGTTACACTGTACAGCTGTCGCCTCCTTCCTCAAGGGGAGGAAATGCTCCGAAATTGTTGATTGACTTGGGGAAGTGAAGACCCCTTGGCCTTTGTTGTTATTCATACCTGCCTTGCCCTTGTTAAAAGTTTATTGCTCAGCTTTTTCTCACCTGACGGATTAGGTCATTCGATGGTACGGCGTAGCGATGACTCATGGAGCATCCCCGCCGTCACATCAGGATTCAGGACAAGCTCAATATTGCCTGAGAAATGCTGCGAAGAGTAACTATAAGAAGGACCTCAGGACTCCTGGCCGCCCGCTGTATCAGGTCAACATGAAATACATTATACTGGATATATCCCTCTTGGCACGTCCAGGCGTACGTTCGGCGGCGATGGCACATCTGCAATCTTATAAGTAATACTTTGCCAGTACATGACTACATGTAACATACCTACTTACTACCCAGTCAAACTGGCGGCACGGACGAATGGTCTTTACGTTCTTGACATTCAACCAGACCAGGTCCCCAACCTCGAGCCGTGTTACCGTTCTGCCGGCCGTCGGGAACGATTTGCCGAATTTCGCTGAGTCTGCTGGACAAAATCGATTGCGGCCTTTGCCAGTGACAAGTGTGGTGCCCTCCGTGAAGGTGTTTCAAGATCGCGACCACCCTGAGCACCCTCTCCTCCCCTTTGGTGAGGTGCGACTTGTCTCCGGCGAATCCACCTGCTGGACCAACTCCATATCTTAATCATGCAAAGCCCTATTTGCGCTCATCCCCGTGGCCGACCGTCATTGCCTCCAGCTGGACTTTCACCATCATGTACCGCGGTGCCGACTTGTCGCGCGCGGGTAGGTCCGTCATGAAGTCGACGGAGATCTGCTAGCCCGGCCCGCTCCGACCTTGAATCTCAAGTACTTCACCTTCGTAACCCCGAAAATACACTTTTCGATGTCCAAGTTGAGATCCGCATCTCGTAGCTGACGTTATACTTCCCGGGCATTTCGAATATGGTCCGCCTTGGAGTCGCCATAATAGATGGGAACATCGTCGAAGTAAGCCGTTACGTACCTGTCCCCACGCGTGTCTCCTAGAGCCCCGTTGATGTATCTCGAAACATGGCAGGAGTACCTGCCAACCCGAATAGACATACCAGCCATACGAAAAGACCGAATCGTGTACAAAATGCGGTCAAGTGTTCCGACTGTGTTCGTCACCCGCCGTAACACACAGTCGGTGGAAGGCCGACCGGACGTCCAGCTTCGTGAACCACCTAGACGACGTCGGACGACAATGAACGCAATGTTTCCTTGGTGAGAGGCAAAGGGTATCGGTCCTGGGCCGTGACCTTGTTGAGGGCCCTACCACACAGAAGCGCCAGCCTCCGTTCGCCTTTCTCACCAAGAGTCTTAGTGGCAAGAGAACAGGGGCCGCCGCCGCAGCGCCGAGCGGAGGACGAAGATACTCATATCCAACCCTTGTCCAACAACTTAATTACCTGCTTTCGAATCTCCGGCAACTGGTCTCGACTCTCGCGGCATGTTGTCCAAAGGCGCCAAAGGCAGCTCTGGCAGAGCGCCGTCCAGATACCGCTTGAGACGAATGTGGTGATCTATCTGCCTTGCCCCGATGGGGGTTCAGCGCATCCGCCTTCTCCCTTCCGAATCGAATCCAAATACACGCGTATATCGGGCGGCAGCCTAATGCGTCTGTGTCAATGATGATGTCGTCCATGTAGGCGGAGCAGAACACATCCAGGGCGTTTGGAAGAACCACAAAACGCGTTACGTCGCGGCACGTCATGCCCATTCAAGCTTAGGTAATCCTAAGTACAAGGTACCTAGGTACCGAAGCTGCTCGTGCAACGCCCTCCTACATACCTACATATGTATCTATGTACTTTAGTCTTTCTGTTTTCACCATCAACCATCATAGATTCGTCATCGTCCGCCGCACCTAACCATCATCGGAACGCATCAACTCACAACCGAGTGAAGCACCAGTCAAATTTAAATACAATTCGTACTCTGGTGGCTGAAAACTTAAGAGTCGCTTCATTTACTTGGCGAATATCATAATATGCAACTACGTCTACAAGCGACTCAAGGTACATGGAAATGTGTCGCGGTACAATTATGAGCAAGAAGAGCATCGCGAACGGTATAATCAACCCCGCGAGGTACATATCAACGAGGTCCAGTCAACCAACCGCCTTAACACTTCGTAGAGCCCGCCGCCCGGGAAGCCAGAAACCAAGCCATATCTGCCGCAAAATCCCCTCTCTCCTTCAGAAGTTGCTGAAAACAGTCTGCCATAAGTTTTGAGACCCCTGGGTCCATAATCGCCGCCGAGTACGAAGCCACCAGCTTCTTCAGCTTGTCTGGACCCGGCCGCTCGTAGCAGAATCGCACCAAGGCCAGAATATCGGCCACCCTAGCCTTCGAGAGCCGGAACCCGCACAATGCTTGGTGGAGCTTTCGCATCGACAGATTCACAAGAGCTTCAATTCCATAACAGTCCGCGAAGACGAACACCTTGGCGTGAGCGACGAGGAGCTCGGAGTAGTCCGTACGCATGCTTCCTGCGTTCAGAACCGGTGCAGGTGGAGCCTGTGGACCTTGTACATGAAACCTACAGTTTGGACACTGCTTGGTATGGTAATTCCAAGTATAGCAACACTCTATGCAACGGTAGGAAGATGTGACTGAGCCGGACGAGGGTTTCCGATACCCATACTCTTCGCTTGTTGCGAATGCGTTCCAGTGGTCGTTAAGTGGTCGACCCAGTTCCTCATCATTGTCCCTGCAAGCGGCTTTGCTATGACTTTTGGGACTGTCAGGTGGCGACTCGTCGAATGACAGATGATAGTCCCCCGTATAGACAAACTCGGCGAATGCCGCAATGGTCTTAACATCTTCATCTGCAAGCACGGCATAGCCTTGCTGCCCCTCGATGAATAGCCCATTCATCATCTTGTCCAGTACTTTGCTCCACTTTGCCACCAGCGCGGAATGCATGTAGATCTCTTTCTCTTCCTTCCCCACCACGAATTTAAAGGGCTTGAATGTGATAATCCTATGTGTCAAGTTCAGTTTCGCTTGTTCGCAAGTGTTATCGAGGAGTTGGCAAAGGGGCTGCAATGTTGTTCAACATACTCTTCATAAGGCGAGGCCTTCATTTTGCTAGTGCTGTTCATGGCGTTTGTAACGTTCGTAATGCTCATAGATATCAGCTTTTACAGGCTATTACAGCTCAAAAATAGTAGGCGAGAAGGATGAGATGTTTGTGAAGAGATCGGCGCAATCGGCCAAAAGCATGATTGGAATAATGAAGATTTTGGGGGATATCCAAAGTATCAACGCTCTTATACCATTACGTAACGCGCCGCGCGCGGCGTATAAAGAACGTACGACTCAAACACGGGAACAAACAGAGGGTCAGTAAGGCGCGTAACACAAGAGTGTTTTTTCTACACGTGCGCAGTGAATCGAAGTCCTCAAACGGGTTACAGGCCAGACACATGCAATGAATAAGATAACCACATCAAATTCAAAGGAAAGAGAAGATATGGCGTTCTTCCATTTCTTGAGTGTGCTCTAGCCTGTAGCCCACATTCACACCCGTCCGGACTGGAGCGGCGGAGCCCAGATATGTTGATGAGCAAAGCTTGTTGCTACTGGCCGTATTCATGTGTTGCTACAGCTCTTCTATGTACTGTACAATATGCAGCTTCTGGTGCCATTTGGGAGGCTGGTCAATCGGCGCGAGTGCCGCGCATCATGTGGCAAGCATATATTGGATTGGCTGGGCATATGTATAATGTGGTGTATGTAGCTGCTGGGTAAGCACGCAACGAAGTTAGAGCGACGCTTGAAAGACTACCATTTCGATTTGTCTGGTTTTGTCCTTCTGTCTGGCCATGTCAGTGTCTGGCGGGGACTCGGGAGACGTCCCCGCTGATTTGGTAAGGGTGAGAGCTTCGAAGATCGTATGTTCCCAGACCTAAATGCCAGTCACGGAGATGCTAGAGCGAATGGTGCCGAGTAAGCATGATGAGAAAGAGAGCATCGCGGCTTCACTGACCATGCTTACATGCCAATAAACGCCCAAGTCGACCACCTCAAGGCTCAACATTCCGTAGAACCCGTCAGTCGACAAGCCAGAAACCAAGCCACGTCTGCCCCAAAATCCTCTCTTTCCTTCAGCAACTCCTTGAAACTTTCCGCCACGTCTCTTGAAACCTGTATATCCATAATCGCGGCCGAGTACGAAGCCACCAGCCTCTTCAGCCTTTCTGGGCACGGCCGTTCGTAGCAGAAGCGCACCAAGGCCAGAACATCGCCCACCCTCGCCTTTGAGAGCCGGAATCCGCACAAGGCTTGGTGGAGTTTTCGAATGGACAGTTCCAGAAGTTCTGCTACGCCGTAGCAATCCGCGAATAGGGAAATCTTGACGTGTGCGATGAAAAACTCGGTGAAGTCCGTTTCCATGCTTCCTGTGTTGAGAACCGGCGCCGGCAAAACGGGCATCTCCCTCCTCCCCCGATACCCACAGGTGTTACATAAGAGCCTATGAAACATAGCCACCTCAGTGCCGCAGTCTGTACACATGGATCTCTGGAAGCCATACTCGTTGGATTGAACGAACTCCCTCCAGTGATCGTTAGATGGTTGGTTCCATACGGAGCATGACTGTCCGATGTCATCAGTTCTTTGGTGAATCTTTTTTTTCTTACTGCAACGTGGCGACATTTCGGATGCTATCTGATAGTCCCCCGTGTAGACGAACTCGGCGAAGGCGGCAACGGTCCTGGCATCATCATTCTTAAGCACGACATAGCCTTGTTGGCGCTCGATAAAGGGCCCGTTGATCATCTTGCCGAGTGCTTCGCTCTTGCTTGCCACCAGACCTGAGTGCAGGAAGAACTCTTCCTTGGTCTCTCCCACGACGAACTTGAACGGCTGGGACTTTAAAATCCTATTGGTCGAGTCGTTAACCTTTTTTGTGAGCATGTGATATCGAAGTATGGGCACAGAGAGCGTGAGTTTTCTCAACATACCCTCGATATGGCGAAGGCTTCATGATGCCAGCATCGTTCCTGCAACTACTATCATTTTCTTGCTCCTTCTTTGCTGAATGCCTACAAGTGGCCATGACGATGGACAAGAAAGAGAAATCTGCTTGCGAAGAAGAGAGCAAGTGCAAGAGATCAACGGTAAGTAAAGTTGGAAGGATCGCAAAGATGAGCAGAAATTAGAAGCCTCGTTAACCGTTCTCCCGGTTTATTAAAATCAGTGAGAGACGGGTCAAATTGCAACAGATTTGACGCAAGTGTTGAGGGGATGCAGTACATAGGTAGGTAGGGACATTACGTACCTACTCCTTCAGGCTCCCACTCCGTACGGATTAACATTACTCCGTAGAGCGCCGCAACATCATCATTGCGCAGCACCCCTGTCCCCTTCTTCGGTGTCTAGGAGGTACCAAACGGAGAACATACATGTGCAACGAAACCTCTTCAACGAACCTCTTTCGCGAAAATGCTTGCGGCCAGCGCCTTGCGGGACGATACAAGGCCATATATAGCTGACCGAAAATTCCAGCGCGCGTCCTTCAACGGGTCCTCATTTGGCAAGTATTGTATCGGCTGGGCATGTATGGCGCATGCAGCTGGCTGGCAATGACTGGCAAGAGTTCACAACGAAACGCAAGAAATAATGCAACGTTTTGAAGACTTTTCATTGATGACCAAGGAAAGGCATGGTTCGTCACGCGAGCCACTGATCCAATGACGAGCCGAATTCCGCCACGCCAAGTACAAAAGCGAAATGAGTATGTATGCATCGGATTGGTCGCCGTCGGCAGAGTCATAAAGATGAGAAAACGATCCGTTGCGGCCTGTTCACGAACTCCCACACGTACATTTCGACAAATTTCAACTTGAACACCTTAACACCCAGTAGAGTGCGTCACCCGACAGGCCAGAAACCAAGCCATGTCGGCAGCAAAGTCGCCTCTCTCCCTCAGGAGACCCGGAAAACATTCCGCCACGACATCGGAAACCTGTGAATTCACGATCGCGGCCGAGTACATCGCCACCATCTTCTTCAGCTTCTCTGGACCTGGCCGGTCGTAGCAATAGCGAATCAAGGCCAGGACGTCGCCTATCCTCTCTCTTGAGAGCCCAAACCCACACAAAGCCCTGTGGAGTCTTCGCATCGATAGACGCATGAGTGCCTCTACGTCGTAAAACTGCGCGAAGATGAATATCTTGGCATGGGAAATGAAAAGCTCGGAGTAGTCCTTGTCCATGTTCCCGGTGTTGAAACACGGCTCGTCTATGTCATCAGTCTCAAGCCAGGTCTTGCATGATGCCTCATACGGATTCATGTATGAGTCGGACGAATATGCCTCATTCTGATACTCCTCACTTTGGATGAATCGACGCCAGAGGCTGTTGCGAGGTCGTCTCCATTGCCGTGCCTTATCCTCGTAATTGGCTTTGCCATACAATTCGTCTCTCCCGTTCGGTGCTGGTATGTCAAGTGGGAGACGATAGGTTCCCGTGTAGAGATATTGGGCGAATGCAGATACGGTCCTTACATCGTCGTCCCGAAGCAAGACATATCCTTTCTGTCCCTCGGCAAAGGAAATGTCGATGATCCTGCCCAGCGGTTCGCTCTCTCTTTTCACCAGCTCTGAATGAAGAAAGATCTCTGTCTTGGCTTGGCCTATCACAAACTTGCAGGGCTGGGATGTGAAAATTCTGTGTGTCGGGCATTTTTACGCGTGAGCTTTGCTATCGAAAAAAAATGGGGGAGAGAGAGCGCGAGTTTGCTCAACATACCCTTCCAACAGCGCCGTATCGCTAGTCCTCATCTCTTCGTGTTTCTCCATTGCTTAGCTATGGCAACGATGGTGTGCAGGATCAAGTAGTCGGCTTGCGATGCAGAGGCCTACGAGCA
Organism: Claviceps sp. LM84 group G4; assembly: GCA_018360345.1. Lineage (NCBI taxonomy): Eukaryota > Fungi > Ascomycota > Sordariomycetes > Hypocreales > Clavicipitaceae > Claviceps > Claviceps sp. LM84 group G4. The sequence goes on along the minus strand of SRQH01000173.1, from coordinate 21,237 downwards.
TTCAAGATCAACGAGAGGACCAAGATGAGAAGTTACCAACATCCACAAAAGTTCGAAAAAAAAAAAAGTCAATGGTTCGATGTAGGTTGCGAAGGTCTTCGCAAGAGCCTCGCCAAGAGGATAGCGCATGAAAAGTAATTTTCTGTGTTTGCGTCCTTTTGCGTCGTCATTCTCATTTCACTTTCTTCGTCGTTTTCCATTGGTCAAATCGGCTTGAATCTTTCCGCCAGAGATACTGTCTTGTATCTTCAGCCGTCCAATCTCATCTCATCAGACCATGCAAACGCGCGCCCAATGACTCACTCGCTCAAACGGGTGAGGCAGGAGTCAGGACATTGTCACATCTCTCTCAGAGTTTGGCCCCGATTTCTCACGAGCAGTACGGAAAAGTATTGAAAGATCATGGTTGGACCTCGCCAGCACATTAATGTGGGCACCGTGGCCCGACATCTTTTGATCTTGAGGAATTTCCATCTATAGTTGACAAAGGATCCTGGTCTGTTTCGTTGGCCCAGGCCATGGCCGGCCGGAGCACGCTGCACGGGCACCAGTGAGCTAATGAAGAATAACACGCAGGGTATTATGCTAATCTGGAAACTCGAGTCCCGAATTGAAGACTTATATATGGTGCGTTGGGTGCCGAAGGTGCAATGGTTATGGAGCAAGTAAGAAAGATTGCCTTCTGCTTCACCTGTGACCTACGTTACCCCCCACCTGTACAAGTCCAAATCGGCTACCTCATTAACACTTCGTAGATCCCGTCACCCGACAAGCCAGAAACCAAGCTATATCTGCCGCAAACTCCCCACTCTCCTTCAGGACATCCTGAAAACATTCTGCCAAGACTTTTGAGACTGTTGAATCCATTATGGCGGCCGAGTACGAAGCCACCAGTTTCCTCAACTTCTCTGGGGCCGGCCGTTCATAGCAGAAGCGGACCAAGGCCAAAATATCGTCTACTCGCACCCTCGAGAGACGAAATTCGCACAGAGCTCTGTGAATTTTTTGCATCGCCAGTTTCATAAGCGCGTCTATTCCGTAGCAGTCTGCGAAGACGAAGATCTTGGCATGAGCGATGAGAAGTTGAGAGTAGTCCGTGTCCATGCTCCATGTCTGGAGAAGCGGCGAAGCTGGAACTTGGCACTGGTACCGACAGTTTGGACAGTTGAGTGCGTTGGGCGAGGTTGTCTGATACCCATACTCTTCGCTTTTTGCAAATGCTGTCCAGTGGGCGTTCACTGGTCGACCTAATTCCCTGACAGAGTCACTGCAAGTGCCTGCGCAATGCGCTTCTTTTCCGTTGTCAGGTGGCAGCCCGTCACATGAAAGATGGTAGTCCCCCTTGTAGATAAACTCGGCAAACGCGGCAATGGTCCTGACATCCTCATCGGCGAGCACGACATAGCCTTGCTGACTCTCGATAAAGGGACCGTCCATCAACCGTCTCAGTGCTCTGCTCTGGCTTGCCACTAGCGTGGAGTGTATGAACAGCTCTTTCTTGGTCTTGCCGACCACGAACTTGAAGGGCTCTGACATGAGGATCCTATGACAATTTTAATAATTTTTTTTCGCGTGAGTATGTGCTATGAATGTTTTGGTGGGGGGGGCCGAGAGTTTGCCCAGTGCCCAACGTACCCTTCGTATGGCGAAGCCTGCATATTGCTAGTATCATCCATGCTTCTCACAATCTTCATTTTGTGTCCTACTTCTCAGTAGTGACAATAAATGTGAGCGAGAAAATCGAATTTGTTTGCGAAGAAGGTGCCGATGCGAAAGGAAGAACAGAAGACTAAGACGACGAAAGTTTAGCGAGCACCAAATACTTGACTTAGTAGGAGCTGGTTCGTTTGCCTCTTCGTTTCATGAAATGACCCGTGTTTGAGCTTCCCGATACTGATAGAGAGACTGATTTGCGTTTTTGACGTCATAGCCCTTCATCCCAGGCTGTGCAAACGCGTACCGACACTGGAGCCATCCAGACGCGACCTGACATAGCCAGATTCTCACGGGTCAGACACATGCAATATAGAAGATATGTCTGACATGATGACATCTCGTTTCCCTTCCTTGGAACTGCTCCAATGCTGGCAGTTACAGCCCGCTATGACCGGCAGCTTCCACGGCCTTCAACCTTGGCTTCACGAGAGATCCAAGACCTCGTTGGTGAAGATCACGAGGAACCGCATGCAACGGAGCCTCCATATAAGAATGATAGCTCAGCAGACCTCCTCACCATAGCCCTCACCGTCAACAATGTTGTCCTCGCCATTTATCCACCGGATATCGCGGAATCCTCTTCGTTCGTAAGATTCCCGCAAGGGTATGACGTCGCACATAAGTCGCCGCTCTTGGGTCGTCCCAAGTTTGACGACAACTTCGTACAATAGTCAATGACTCTGAGTCAGTGCATATGATGGATTGATGGTCGGTATCGATTTTACCCCGAGTCGTGCCGTGAATGATGTTGAGGGTGATGTTGAGCGCGATGGCCGTGTCAGCGCCTTGGACAATGGCGTAGAGCTCCGACGCTAGTGCGCTCCTCGAGTCCTCGTCACTCGTTTACACTTCGTCGGACTGTATGTTATGATGTTGCTGCGCAGGAAAAACTTGCAGTTTTCGTGGTGAGGGCTCTCGTTGCCCAGGATGAATACATATCCGATGATCCGGATTCCGATCTGGGAGCTGATCTCTTTGTTGTTGGCGAGTGATCCGTCGGCCGACATATACAGCGCAGCTGACGGTAGGTCGACTTTGACGTATCGTATCCTCAAACTTTGTTCTGCAGATGCCGTTCAAGTGTCGAACGACGAAACGGCTTTTGCACGTCATCGTCGGTCGGGTCTTGAGCTTGCGCCGCGGCCCGCCACGACGAGCCTACGAGGTCGTATACTGCAGTCTGCCTCTGGTTGACAAACGGTTGCGACGTACGCCCCTCGCGCCCTTTGCTCGACATATATTTGCTTCATGTCATCAGTGATGGAAAATTACCTACCTGGTAGGTATTTATTCATTCTCAACAGCTCATACAAACGCGCGAACCCAACAGAACGTCCAGGCGCGACCTGACACGCGTTGGTGAGTCGTGACCCATGGACCGCGGACCAGACGTATCTTTGGGGGAGACAGACAGAGCAAGTAAGTACTGTAGACATGGACCATGGCGTCTCTCCAGACACCGAGCTCCCTCCTTGAGTACGAGCTGGAAGGGGTCCTCATTTGGCAAATATTGTATCGGCTGATTATGCACGGCGCATGCAGCTGACTGGCAATCATCAATGTAATGGCAAGAGTTTACAACGGAACCCAAGAAATAATGCAACATCTTGATAACCTTTCATTAGTGGCCCGTCACGCGAGTCGCGAGTGACTGAGCTAATGGCCATTGGCGAGCAAAGCGCTGCGGGATCATGGTTCTAACTTCTAAGAACCCGATTCCCGGCGTTCCGCCCGGCGCCATGCGACCATACCAAGAAACGAAGGCGAGCTGCGAAAAAAAAGTTTGCATCGGTTTGGCCGCCGACTCGCCGAGTCACAATGATGAGAAAGCAATTCGTTGCGGGCCCGGGGCTGTTCACGAACTGAGAACTCCCACACGTACATTAGTCAATACTACAATGTACATGTCGAAAACGAAAAGCCTCAATACTCTGTAGCGAACGTCGTCCGATAGGCCAGAAACCAAGCCATGTCTGCGGCAAAGTCGCCTCTCTCCTTGAGGAGATCCTCAAAATCTTCTATCACGAGGTCTTGAATATCTGAATTCACAACTGCGGCCGAGTACATCGCCACCATCTTCTTTAGCCTCTCTAGACCTGGCTGTTCGTAGCAATAGCGAATTAACGCCAGAACGTCATTTATCCTCTCTGTCGAGAGTGAAAACCCGCACAAAGTCTCGTGGAGTCTTTGCATCGACAGATCCATGAGTGCCTCTACGCCGTAACATTGCGCGAAGACGAAGATTCTGGCATGGGAGATAAATAGCTCGGAGTAGTCCTTGTCCATGTGATCGACGTTGAGAAACGGCACGTCTGAATCGTCGATCTCAAACTTAGTTGCCCCATATGGAGCTATGAGGTATGAATCGGATAAGTTTTCATAATCCTCGTAGTGGTTGCGCTGGATGAATCGGCGCCAGAGGCCGTTATGGGGTCGTCTGAATTGTCCTACATTGTTCCCAGGATTGCCTTTGCCATGCGATTCTGTTTTGCTGTCAGGTGCCGACATGTCGAATGAGAGATGGTAATACCCAGTGTATATGAACTGAGCGAACGCAGAAAAGGTCTCGACATCATCATTTCGGAGCACGACCTTGCCTTTTCGTCCCTCGGCAAAGGAAGTATCTATCATGTCGCCGAGGGCTTCGCTCTCTCTTTTGACAAGATCTGAATGGAGAAGAAACTCCCCCTTGTCCTCGCCCACCATGAACACGCACGGCTGGGACGCGAAGATTCTGTGTATGAATAAGCTTTTGTCCACGTGGGGATGCAATATCGCATCATTGGCAGAAGGAGTGTGAGTATGCTTAACATACCCTTTGCAGAGCGAAGCCTCCATATTATTATTGCTTGTATTGTGAATCTCGTTTCTCCCAATTCTCAGCAGTGCAACGTCGAACTACCGTACGACGGTGTGGCCACAAGGTATGGTAACTTTCTTGCGATTCAAGAAGGGGAGCCAAAAGATCAACAATAAATCCAAAGACAGAGGCAAAAAAGACCCATAGGAGTCAACAAAGCCCAGGAAGATTTTTTCTTCAACGATGGTTTTGATGTAGATGGTGAAGTGAGCATTTTTGAAGAGGATAGTGCTAAAGAGTACTTTGGCGCGTTTGCCTCTGTGTATCCATTTCCATTCATTGTCTTTGTCTTTTCCCCCATTGGCCAAATCGACTCCCTCACAGAGTGATTGAATTGGCTTTAGATTCTCATCAGGCAATACAAACGCGCGACTAACACAACGTCCAAGCGCGACCTGAAATGCGTTGGTGACCCAAATGGACCGGACGTATCTTTGGGGAAGACAGAAAGGGCAAATACTGTAGGGATGGATCCTCATTTGGCGTTGGGCAAGTATTGTATCGGCTGATTATGTATGGCGCATGCAGCTGACTGACAATGTACTCCGTACTGGCAAGAGTTTACGACGGAACGCATGAAATATTGCAACATTTTGAAAACTTTCCATCAATGACCGAACAAAGGCCTTGTCCGTCACGCGAGTGACTGAGCTAATGGCAAGCAAAGTGCTAATGACCCAGACCATGGTTCTAAGAACCCGTGTTCCGCCATGCGGTGATGCCGAGAAACGAAAGCGAGCTGCGAGATAAGATCATAAGTCTGCATCGAGTTGGTCGCCAAGTCACAGTGACGAGAAAGCAATTCGTTGCGGGCTGTTCACGAACTCCCACTGCCCACTGCCCTCACGTACATCTCGACAACTCCAGTCTCCAAGTCGGACGCCTCAACACTCTATAGAATTATTAGAGGCCGACACCCGACAGGCCAGAAACCAAGCCATGTCTGCGGCAAAGTCGCCTCTCTCCTTCAGGAGATCCTCAAAATCTTCTACCACGACATCGGAAACCTGTGAATTCACGATTGCGGCCGAGTACATCGCCACCATCTTCTTTAGCCTCTCTGGACCTGGCTGTTCGTAGCAATAGCGAATTAACGCCAGAATGTCACCTATCCTCTCCCTCGAGAGTAAGAACCCGCACAAAGCCGCGCGGAGTCTTTGCATCGACAGATCCATGAGTGCCTCAACGCCGTAATACTGCGCGAAGACGCAGACTCTGGCATGGGAAATAAATAGCTCGGAGTAATCCTTGTCCATGCGCCTGGTGTTGAAATACGGCACCTCTAACTCGTCGATCTCGGACCCAGATGCCTCACATGGAGTCATGTATGAGTTGGATGAGTTTACCTGATCCTCGTACTGGTTTCGTTGGACGAATCGGCGCCAGAGGCCGCTATTGGGTCTGGATTGTGGTACATCGTCCTCAGGATTGTCTTCGTCATGCAATTCGTTTCCGATTTCAGATGCCGACATGTCGAATGAGAGATGGTAGTCCCCCGTGTAGATAAACTGAGCGAACGCAGAAACGGTCTCGGCATTGTCATCTCGAAGCACGAGATAGCCTTTCTGTCCCTCGACAAAGGAAGTATCTATAATCTCGCCAAAGGCTTTGCTCTCTCTTTTGACCAGATCTGAATGGAATGGAAGAGAAATTCTCTCTTGTCCTCGCCCACCACGAACACGTACGGCCGGGACGTGAAGATCCTGTGTATGAATAAGCATGCTGCATTTGTCCACCGTCCACGTGAGCATGTAATGTCGAATCATTGGCAGAGTACATTCAGCATACCCTTCGGATAGCGAAGCCGCCATATTGCTAGTGCTAAGTGCTGTTGGTCTCGTTTCTCCCACTTCTCAGCAGTGCAACGACGGTCACGGTGTGCACAAGAAGTGCTTGCTGGCGAAGAAGAGAGGCCAAAGTATCATTAAGAAACCCAAAGACAGAGGCGACGAGAATTCACAGAAGTCGAAAAGCCATGAAAGGTTCTTCTGCTTTATGGCAGGCCGCAGTTCCCTTTGACCGTCTAGACAAATGGTTTCAATGTAGGTGGTGAAGTAAAAGTTTTGTAGATAGCGCATGGAATTATTAGTAACGTGGCGCGTTTGCCTCCGTTCTGTCCTCATTTTCATTCATTTCTTCGTCTTTCTCCATTGGCCAAATCGGCTTCCTGAGAGAGAGTGACTGACTTGGCTTTCGATTCTCATCAGGACATACAAACGCGCGCCACCAACAGAACGTCCAAACGCGACCTGACATGCGTTGGTGGCCCAAAGCCCCAAACGGACCGGCATCTTTGGAGAAGACGGAAAGAACAACGTATCTCGAGTATGACTCCGGATCAGTGCTTTGATCAATGATGCGATCTGCTTGAGGACCTGATTTGGGCTCCGCGGGTACCTATGCCTGGTAAATACTAAAAGTGCGACGTGGGCGAGTTGAGTGAAATGCAGACTACTGGGCCACTGGCTGATACTTTTGGAGCCAATGTCCTCTTGCATAATTTTTAATTCGCAATCAAACCGGCATCTTGCTCGCGAGTATGTCTCGGAAATCGCGGCATAGCACCGATGAACAGCGTAAGTTCAAAGTTGTAACGAGCCACTCAGTCGCCGATAACGGCCGTTGAAAACGGCGCTGTACCCCGCCAGAATGGAGATCGACTCTTCGTTCAAAAAGAGGGGAAGCATCTCAGATCTGCGATTGATTGATAAGATAAGCAGAGGTACCGTATACACTGGGAAAATAGACCCGGCACCGCGCTTTGACCAAGTCCGCAAACCTGCATAACCTCCGCATAACCCGTGCCAAACTTCCTTAAGTGAGACCTCTATAGCTGGGATGCCATCCCAAAATACCTTCACATGAGCAGAGATTGCTGGCCACGATAGGGATGTTTAAGCAAGTCTGGCACGGGTTATGTGGAGATCCTGCAGGTTTGTGGACTTGGTCAAAGCGCGGTGCCGGGTCTATTTTCCCAGTGTATACGGTACATACGATTGATGAGGCCGATGCCCGCCGGTAGCTGTGCCGCTAACACATGCATGTTCCTCTCTGTCTGCCGATTCTGTCTTCCTCATCGTGTTCGCGATTCTCGGTGACGGTTGGCTTTCAAATACCTTCATCGCGTTCATAACCACAATGGGAGACGCTGCACCGCCGGTCTCGGACCACATTGTCCTTGTAGATGGGCAAATCTACCAGAGCCCATCAGATAGCTCTCTCCCCCCAATATTCGCATCCTGTATGGTCGTCCGCGACGGTTATATCTCTCACATTGGCTCCGAGAACGATGAAGCCGTCGTCGCAGCGAAAACCGCCGGCGCCACCGTCAAGCATCTGGACGGCCAGACTGTCCTGCCCGGCTTCATTGACGGCCACTTACACCTGCTGCTCGTCGGACAGGCGCTCACCAAGGTCCCACTAGACCACTGCAAGAACTTGGATGACATCAAGCGCGAGATTAAAGCCTACGCCGAGGCCAATCCGGACGTGTCGAGCATTTCATGCAAAGGGTGGACGCACTCCATGACACCAGAAGGCGTGGACGCCGGTCTGCTGGATGACATTGACCCGAGGCCCATCTTTGTCGATACCAAGGATTTGCATTCTACATGGTGTAACTCCAGAGGTCTGCAAGAGATATGCCGCGTCATGGGCGTTGGGCCTGAGTACCCTGATCCGGCTGGCGGAACTATCCAGAGAGATGCGGACGGGAATCCCAACGGGGTGTTCCACGAAGGGGCCGTGTTTGACATCATCTGGCCCTTCAAAGCCAGGGTGGCCTCCATGGAGGAAAAGAAGGACGCCATCCGATCTGCTCTGACGGCCTTCAACGCAGCGGGATACACGGGCATGGTTGACATGGCCATGGACGACACCATCTGGGACCCGCTCATCGAGCTGAGAAACGAGACAAACGGGATACAGGGAATGAGGATCGCGGCATACTGGTTCATGAAGCCCACCGACAGCCTGGACACTGTTCTAGCACAGGTTGATCGGGCGGCTGTACTGGCCAAACAGTACAATGCTGAGACCACGCCCGACTGCCGCGTTGTCGGCGTCAAGGTGATTTGCGACGGCATCATCGACGCGTGCACTGCATCCCTGACTGAGCCGTACTCTAGCGGCCAGAACCCAGACTCACTCTGGCCGGAGCATCTCCTTCATCCGCTGGTGGAGAGGGCCCATGCCGCGGGACTGCAAGTCGCTCTGCACGCCATCGGCGATAAGACGATCCAGATGGCCATTGACGTGCTCGAGAAGAACACGGATAGGTCGCGTCGTCCGCGCATCGAGCATCTTGAGCTCGCTTCCGCCCGTGATGCCCGCCGCCTCGGTGAGCTGGGCATCACGGCTTCCATTCAGCCCGTCCACGCTGACCCGGCGATTCTGGGTGCCTGGCCACGCCTTATTGGTGAGGGCCGCTGCAAGAGAGCATTTGCGTACCGCGAGTTTGCTGATGCAGGGGCACCGCTGGCACTCGGCTCAGATGCTCCCACCGCGCCGCATGAACCGCTCCCGAACCTGTACGTTGCCACGACGCGGCGCTCCTACCGAAAGCCAGAACTACAGACGGTCGTCAATCCTGAGTTTGCTCTAACTGTCTGCCAAGCCATGGCGGGGGCGGCGCATGGGTCTGCCTACTCGACGTTTGCTGACCAGTGGACCGGGAGTTTGCGTGTGGGCTTGAAGGCCGACTTTGTGGTCTGCGATGTGGTCCTGACGCCGGAACAAGTGGTGAAGGGGGTCGTCAAGGAGACGTGGTTTGAGGGGGCGAGGGTGTTTTAAGGAAGGGCGTTTTGAGGAAGGACGTGTATTAGGCGATGCATCTTGACATAGATGGTAGGAGGCAGGGATAGAATGCCAAATGGACGGCATCATGCATGGAGAAACGGGTATGGAAGTGGGAGTTGCGTGATGATATGTAGCATGAGAGTACTGAAGCGGAAAGCAAAAAAAGATGGAATATTGTGAATAACAGGCTGAACTGATAGGTCAAGAACCAGAAGATATGTGTCAGGGACTCCCGACTCTCGAGTTCGCGAAATTTGTCGTGCACTTTTGGTGGTTTGGTGGTTACGCGAGGCCGCAACGCTTTGTCCGGTGCTTCGGCTAGAGGCTTTCATTCTCCCTCATCACCCATCTGGATAGAGGAAGTCTTCATAATTTGATCTCTCTTCTCTCAATTACACGACATACAGACCGTTGGTGAGGCCAAGATTTCTCAATTCCGTGTGAACACCCGCTCCGTTGTCCGCATGCCAACGACAACCCGGAGGAGCGCATGGACATTGGACACCAGCGCGCTCACCTCGATCGAGGAACCACTCACATACGGAATTGAGAAATCCTGATTCTTGACCCAATCAACGGTCTGTATGTCGCATAATAGAGAGAAAAGACATCAAATTATGAAGACTCCCTCCATCCAGATGGATAATGAAGAAGAGTTGCCTAAAGCACCAAACCGGCTGAAGCACTTTAGGTAGACAAAGCTTTGCGGGTCAACAAACGAACGTAGGAGCACATTGAGCGCGTCAAGTCAGAAGAAGTGCCTCGCGAGACGACAACGATGATCCTCTCGCGAATCCGAGAGCCCCTAGTAATATGACTGCAATAAGAATGGACTGTGATGGACCAAAGGACTGACAGATGGAGTCCAATATGCTTAGAATCGATGGTTGGCATGCGATAGCATGGAAGATTGAAACGTCTATGATCTGGGAGCAGTCGCAAGAATCTTGATTCAAGAATCAAGATACATACCTCCTAACGCTTCCTCAGCCTTCGCGAGTGACAAAAGTGGGCGCAATGAACAGACCCGGAAAAACTTTGCCCCACCTCGAACTAACCTCCAAGGCTCCAACTTTCCCCAGTCTCACCATCCAAACCTACCACCAAAAGCTCCATCGCCGACTCGAACCATCACGACAACCAGCTCGTCACGGACCTTTTCGCTCCTTAATTCTCCATCTACCTCTATTTTCGGCCTACCAAACTCGCCTATCATGACTGGTCGCGGTGGTGGTGGTGGTGGCGGTGGTGGTGGTCGCCGCGTTCTTCTCCCGCCCATGTACGTGATGCTGCGATTTTGTTGTCCTCGGCCCTTTTGTTGTTTTTGAGGGGCGGGAGGAGAATTTCTGACACCGAGCTAACAGTCATGCAGTAATATGATCTTCAAGCTTCTGCAGTCTGTGAGTCGGCCCGGACCATTCTCTCGAGTACCTGTTTCCATTCGTTTCTGGCGCAAAGGTGTGGAATCGCGGAAGGAGGACTAGGGAGGCTCGTCGTGGTGGAAGCATGCAGATTTTTTTCCGATATCAGAGCGATTGCGGTATTGCGTCAAAGCAGCGGCTGCGAAAGCTACGTCTGTCTTCGTTGTATAACGACCGCGGCCGAGTATACTCTGCTTTCGTCTGCCGATCCCGACGCCGCCTCCATCATCGAGTCTTTCTCTAGTAGTCGTCATAGTGATGCGCAGCGCCCATAAAATTGAGAGAGCGCGTGCTAACAAGACGTCAGAACGCTACCGTCAGTGTGTGGCTGTACGAGCAACTCTCGATTCGCATTGAGGGCAAGATTCGAGTAAGTATATACAGAGTGGCGGGCTTCTTTAAACTGGCTTTCTCATCTTCTAACTCGCGAGATAGGGCTTTGATGAGTTCATGAATCTTGTAATCGATGACGCGGTCGAGGTCTCACAGATTACCAAAACAAATGAGGAGGAGACGAGACGGTCACTGGGTACCTATGCTCCCCGGTCTACAAGTGCTGCTTAAGGCCATGGTTCGCAGACTGACTTTTTCGATCAGGCCAGATTCTCCTTAAGGGAGATAATGTTTCGTTGATTCAAAACCTGTCGAGCTAGGCTTCTTGGTTCTCACACCTTTAGAGGTCTAGATTTATCCTCCGTCGCAGTTCGAGTTCGATGGTTAGGACTTCGCCAAGGGGCTGTGTTATACACATGGAATGTGACGTCAGTCCTGAGGGTTGAATAGAATTTAGGAAGCTGCAACCTACGATTGGGAATAAAGCACAACGGAGCTCAGGTGTATGTCGCGGCATCGGCTTTCATTGTTTATCTCGAGAGTTTTGGCAGCGATTTGCGTTATTGTTCTGGAATTGTAGAGACAATCTGCTGGGAGCGTGCTATGGCTATCCAAGGAGGGCTCACTAAGGATCAGAGCAGAAAGCGCTACTAAGCCATGAAATTATATGAAGCCGGCCTGCTACGCATCGCGCCCTGTGCGTAACGGGCTTCAAGGACGGCCGGCAGTCGGAACATGTTTGCATATACATTGGCAATATTATAGCAATGCAACGTCAAAACCTGAGTACATAGTCTTGTTCATACTCACTTCTTGATGTCGAAGCATTTGGAATATATGTGATTGTGGTGCCCTCATAGACTTGATAGTGTGAGTCTACAAATCATTCACAGGCCTGATTGTCTCATATTTTGTATGTTGTCTTCTCCCATAAAACATGGCGAGATCCTCGATCGATTAGACACCGCACTAGCACCTTAACTTCCTAAGCCTGTCACAATTCAACTTTGAAGTGAACAGCCTGCGAGAAGGTGTTTTCCCTGTAGGGTGGGTGATGTCACCTGTAGACCCACTTTCACCTCTCCACCGTTATGAGGTACCTAGGTACCTTGTACATACGGAGTACCTGTTACTAATAATAATAAGTCGGACTTGTCACGGACTGGAATAAAGACCCAACTTCAACCAAGCGACATGATTTCCCCAGGTTGTCAAGATTCACAAAGCGCACGGAGTACATACCTAAGACATCAAGTAAAACCCTCCGTCGGGAGCATGCTCAAGCCGCCGTCGAGATGCGCGAGTTCATGGACTATGTCCATAGCGCATTCTACGAGGCGACCGGCTGGAGCCGCGACAACTCGTACGCTGCGCTGGATGGCACATCAGCTGGTATAGTACACGATCTTCTCTCCGTCTAGCCAGCTTCGCGAACAGCTGCCCTGGTCTCGCGATTCTCATTCCGTCCTTCCTGCAACCCTAGAAACGTATACTAACGTCAACCTTGCTCCTCCTGTCCGTACAGCGCTCTTAAATTTCCAGACACCGCGCGGTCTGCGCCTAACACTCTCGTCCCTCGCAAGCGCCAACTTTGCCACCTCGTACCAGCTCGGCTCCGTAGGCGTAGTCGACGGCTCGATATCGTACCTATTCTCCTCGGTGCCTCTACGGATACATATCACGCCGCAATCTGAAACCGTGCCGCTCCCCGAACTATTACGATCCTATCGACCGTTGACGCCTCTGTCGCCATTATCGCTCGGGGACGGGAATTCCTCACAGACGACGCCGCCCGAAGGCCATACTCTGTCGCCGTCGCCGTCGCTACCGTCTCTCTTTTACGGCAGGTTATATCTCCCGCAGTCGCAGCTTGAAGCACTGGTGGTTAAGAGAATCACACCCGCACTGCAGGTACAGCTCAGCGCCGTGTCGGCAGAGTACCTCCGCGACGGCGGCACAATACTCGGTCTGGCACAGTACGATGTCGGCAACTATGCATTCGAAGGTCTAGTCTCCTCGGATGGCGGCCTCCTCGGTCTACGAGGGATCTATAATTTCGGCGGCGACGCGCACTGGGCCGGCAAGCGCAAGGCCGAGGGCGCCGCCACGACGACGATGACCAATGGCGGCCCTGCAGAACGGGAGCGCATCTATGGACGCTTCAGCACAGGAGGGGAGATCTACTACGGCACGCTGAATAAGTCTGGGGGTATGAGCTTGGGGGGTCGGTTTGCCACATTGCCGGCACACAAGGGGACGCCTTTATGCGCGACGTTGACGATGAACCCTCTGATGGGGAACATTGCGGCGAGCTATGCCGTCAAGGCTGGTAGGCACAGCAGCTTGGCTTCGCGGCTGGAGTTCAATGTGTTTAGCTATGAGAGCGCGTGGGCTGTGGGCATGGAGCTGTGGAGGAAGCCGCTCCGGAGACTGGATGTGGAGGAGCCCAAGACCGCGCCGTGGCGGCCTGCGCGGGAGAGGAGTTTTGAGGCGAAACTCGGATGGAGGCTTGATGCGCAGGGGGAAGAACCAGAGCTGAGACAACAGCCTGAGCCACTGGCAGTGCTGTCGCCAGTGCCGTCGGTGGCGTCGTCATCACAACCAGAGCCGGAATCGATACTCTCGCTGTCCAAATTAGCCAAGCCCGACGCAGAGGAATACGCAGGCGTGCTCAAGGCGCGACTGGATCAGAATCTGCGCATTGGTATCTTGTGGGAAGGACGAGTCAAGTCTTTACTGTTTAGCTTGGGGAGCGGAATCGACCTCAAGAAGCTGGATAAGCCCTTCCGGACTCTGGGACTAGAGATCCAATTTTCGTCCTGACGAGGCACGCGATGAGAAGGGGGTGAAATCGAAGAGGGAATTGAGAGAATATTGAAATAGGAAATAGCGATAAACCTGCGTGTACATGTACCATAGAGATGGCATGTCTCTTTCTGGAGTCATTTTTCGGGGTCGTTGATTTAAAGGGGATATTTCTTCTAGTTGTTTTACTGGGCGAAGGTATTTGATGAAGCGGTATAGATGGCACAGCAACGCAAAGTAGATCAGATACTGATAGATTATGGTCATGTTGAGAACCTACATTACTTTGTGTCCTCGAACGACGAGAAGGGCGTCGGTCATTCATGGCCTATGCTTGGCCATTCTTCCTAACGCCGCCAGCACGACTTTTTCGGCATGGCTTGCTGAAAGGCATCGTGACAGCAGGAACATGATGGCGAGTTGGGGACCAGATCATTCTTACTGTACGCAGGGCGATCGCGCGTCATTGTGTGTGATGCCAGCTGGCAGTCTTGTCACACCGTTCATGGCAGTCACTATGACCGCGACCGCAGACCGTCACACGGTCGGTCTTACTTATCATGTTATGCTTTGAGGCATGCAAGTGGCACAAAGGTCCCAGCTTGCGTTGCCTTTCATCGCTGGCGTTTCCTATCTTAGCACGCCACGTTATCAAGTCACCGTGCCGCGATGCATGAACCTAACATATCTGTGTGGCGCCACAATTCGTTACTTGCCTCAGCTCCAAGTCGACAACTGTCATATCATCGTGAAAGCGGCGTGCTGACCAACACCAAGTACGGATAAGAAATGTCTCCAGTTGGTAACACTGCTGTAAATCTCTCTGTGGTACTGTGATGCAGGTAGGAGGACAAGGAATTGGTGCATTGATCACATCCAGCTTGTTTCCAGAAGATCTGCTCTGGGCTCATCTACGTCATCGAGAGTGCTTCGCTGCGAGAGACAAGGGAAGCATCCACGACCTATCGCCATGGTTATTTCCGCTGGCGACAAACCGCGGCGACATGTCACATCCCGCGACATGCCGCGACATCCCGGTCGGCAATCTTTGTTCATCCTTGTCTTTGCAAGCCGCCTGATGTGCCGTGTTACATACGCCACATGCAGGGCGAAGATTGACTTTGATCATATCGGGCTATGCACCTCTGCAACTTGTGTGTCTGATTAGCAAAGATGGCGCTGCTGTTGTATGTAGGTACATAGGTATCTGTACTCTGTACTCCGTACTGCGTGTAGATGTCGTGGAATAAGTAACGAGGCCTATTGACATGTAGATATGAGTCATATGACTGATGCTCAACAATCATCTTTATGACTTCGGACTCCGGAGAGTTCAGGACTCCATCATGCCGCAACAGCTGGTGCTTCATCCGGACCGAAAATTCGGTAAGAGGCTCGACGCTATATGTAGGCATTGCCGGCCTATGCCGACTTTGACAGCAATAAACTTTATCTGATGTTCGTGCCTCGGGAGGCCATGTGGTGGTGGTTGGAACTTGGCTGCATGCTTGGTTGGTTCAGGTTGTGCGATCTGTTGTGTGAGGTTTGGGAGGTGTGGAGATGCAGGCGGCCCAAGAACCTTGATGGTTAAGCATATCCGCATTCGGGCATTGACCATGCATATCCGCCAATGAAGAGTGAGATAGCTTCAAGTTTGTACTGATGAACAAGAAAAAATGGTCAACTGGAATGCAAATCTCCCGACGGGCCCAGCGGTCGATTGCTACGGAGGCCGGAGTACGGACGAGGAGGTAGGTATGTAGGTACTCTGTAGTCGAAGGTCGTCTTGTCGTGGACGTGAACCAGGCGGCCTGAAACTGCTTGTCAGAAGGAATATCTGCCAGATGACAAGAATGAAGACAGCAGAACTGGTATCAGTGATCACTGAATGAGCGGCAATGGCATAGGTAATTCGGTCAAGATACCTATGTAATGCGCGGAAAGTTCAAAGGCCGACCAAATAAGGATTGTATCCTCAATTGGCTAGTTCGCCCAACGGTCGGACCCAGCAATGGTCCACGCGGTGTGGTGTACCCGTAATCCCGTCCTCGATATGCCCATCAAGGTTCTCGCGTGGAAGGCTCTGCCAACAACCTTTGCCGGAAGTGCCTGCCATGATCCATCACATTCAGCTTGCCACACGTTGTACAAGAAACTGTTGATCTCATCAACTGAAGCCCTTCTCTTATCTGCATGTCTCACTGACCGCACCACGTCAGCCTAATCGCAATTTCTGCAGAACGCCGCCACGAGAATTTGAAAGCCGATGATGTTTTGAGAGCCATCTCTCCCTCACCCTCACCAATCTCGAAAGCTCCGCCTTGCAGGTTCATCCCAAAGTCAGACGTCCGTTTCGCCGCTTCTGAGATCCCTGGGTCGCCCTACACGCAGAAAGGATTGGTGCCGCCGCCACCTTCATTGGTCTCGAAGATCCAAGGACGCATTTATTTTCGGGGGAGGGGGACATTAGACGACAGCATCTGAAGAGATAACAAGTCCACGACCTACATACGCAATAGGCGCTCGCTTTGAGCGTTATCTTCTTTCGGCAAACGGCGCTCTATAAATACACGTCACACACCATAAATTACCAACACAGACAAGGCTGCGTGTGGCCTATCAACCGTCTCGGCGTTGTGGATTGCAGGGCGCGGGAAAGAAAATTTGTCTAGACATCAAGGTGCTGTGCGTTTGTCTTGACGACGTGTGGTGCGAAAAACGGTCTGGGTACGTCAGCCTGTGAATCAAGAGGCTTGAATCTGTCAGCACGACAGCTGGAGTCCTTTTTCTACTTCAAGACCTGCTCTGCGCGCTCCTTGTTGCTTTCGACGACGTTGGAGCTCCCATCAAACTATCATTGGCGCAGTAAAAGAAAACATCTAGTCGGCGACACACTGACGACCATCTATCAACGGCGTTGATCATCAATCTTACCGCCCTGCAAGCTTCAGAAACCACCCAACCATGGCTGAACCAGAGACGAACAGCTGCGATGGAGAGCCCGTTGATCTCGGCATGCGTGGCCTTCGTATCGCATCCATCTTCATCATCCTCGTCGCTTCCCTCGTGGGAGCTCTCACCCCGGTGCTCTTGGCTCGACAGAGCAAGATGCATGTGCCTAAATTCACCTTTTTTATTTGTAAATACATTGGTACTGGCGTCATCATATCCACGGCCTTTATGCATCTTCTGGACCCGGCCGTCGACCAACTCGGGGACGACTGTGTCAAGGACCGATGGCTCGGACACTACCCTTGGCCGCTGTGCATCGCTCTCATGACCATCATGGTCATGTTCTTTGTTGAGCTGATGGTAGCACGCTATGGGGACGACGACGATCACAGCAGCGACTCCGACTCCTCCTCTGACTTGAATGAAGTCCTGGCGCTCAAGAGGCCTAATAAGTCTTCGCAATCCAAAAGCCTCGAGTCCGAGCATGGCGCACACGACATTGAGAGCCATGGAGCTCTTCGTCGGCCTGACTCAACTACCATTCCCGGGAGGCCGGACGACATCAGCTACCCACCTGGCGGGGAGGACCACCTTGCGCACGGCAAAGAACACCACGAGGGTGATTCGCACAAGACCATTCGCGGCCAACTGACTGCCATCTTCATTCTCGAATTTGGCGTCGTCTTCCACAGCGTTTTCATCGGCCTGACGCTCGGAACTACCGGTACGGATAAGCTCTCGATTCTCCTCGTCGTCTTGGTGTTCCACCAAATGTTTGAGGGTCTCGGTTTGGGATCTCGGATCGCTGTCGCCGACTGGCCATCCGGTAAGCGATGGGTACCCTTTGCGTTGGCCATTGGATTTGCCTTGTCCACTCCCGTTGGCATAGCCGCCGGCGTTGGCGCCAAGCCCGCCAATGCTGCCACTCAGAAGCTCGTCAACGGCATATTTGATTCTATTTCCGCCGGAATCCTCATGTACACCGGCCTCGTCGAGTTGCTCGCTCACGAGTTCATGTTCAATCCGCACATGCGCCGCGCGCCGTTCAAGATTCAGTTGTTTGCCTTTGGCTGTGTTGCATTCGGGGTGGCCGTTATGGCGTTACTAGCGAAATGGGCATAGATTTGTGTTTTTACATTTTTTATTTTTTTTTTCGTTTTGTATGTTTTTTTTTTGATTATGTCTTTTCATGTCCTTTATACATCTGAGGAGTTTTCTGGCTTGCTACGCGTGCACATTGAAGCTCATTGTGCTGGGCTGTGACGAATGTTTTGAGGCTGGGATGGGTTTCGTCTTAATGGGATACGAAGTCAAGTAAATAGAAATGATACTCATGGGGGGGTAATCGACTAGAATTTTGAGATGATCTGATCGCTGCTGCAAGCTGTTGTCTTTGCGCTTCTTCACGTGATGTTAGTGCTACAGATATGTACATGTACAACTTGTAAGTTGTACAGAGTACATGTGCCAAAACATACCGAGCAGGCATCAAGCTAATTCACCTTGTACTCAATACTGCACTTATTCTTGTCGCTGTTGAGAATATCAAGCTAGATCATGTGACCTGGAGGGTGCTAGACTGAATGTACACTAGCGCACGACTCTGCCTCGAGGAGATTTTCTCGAGGCAGTCGGAGTAGTAGTAGAACCTGACGGTCAATCAACCCAACGTGTCCCAACCACCCTGTGCTTGGTTCAATAGTCGCGGTCAAAGTTTCTTTCGACATGTAATTGACAATGTCGTTTTGCGCACTGGTGATATATTTTCATAAGGAATCAGGATCGGTACTCCGCATAACGGAAAACCGTTATTGATCCACTCAATTCGTGAATTGACATCCCTACCTACCTACCTACCTATTTCGCCTCGCATTTGTTATATGGTCCCGGATACGGATACATAGATGTAGAATGCACGACACGGATGTTCTTTCTAGCTCTGCCTCTGAGAGTTCTGTGTGAGAGTCGTGTGCTCTCAAAAAGTCTGCTGATTTACCTGCTCCTGAATGCTATTCTCAAATTCGCGATGTTTCCGTTACACCAGACGAAGTTGCTTCCGAACGGGAAGTCATACGGCCAGCCGCTGATCGCATACACGCTACCTTTGGGTCCCTGACTTGTAAGCTACATGCAACACAATTAAATACTGTTATGTATGTACAACTGATTACTCTTCGCTGGGAAGCTCTCCGGAATCGCGTGAACGGAATTCTTCTTCGGCAGTCCAACGAGATACATACCAAATCGTGTTGTTCTCTTGTGACGCAATTTGCCAGAATAAGGGTACGGAGATGGATGGCCCCACAGCGTCAAGGATGCAATCATGCAACTTTGCAAGTGCTCACTCCGCACTGTCAAGATCGCACTGTTCCGGGTCACCTGCTTCGTGACCCCACCAGGGCAGCAAACCCTAGTGCCAATGGAAGCAAAAAAAAAAAAGCGCAGTTACCCACCGCACGCTGGCACCATCGCGACGACAAGCCTTGATCATCACCTTCAAGCTCCCAACAACCACCGCAGCACTCGACCGTCCCCTTTCAACACCGACAAAATGGCTGGCGGAATCACTGTTCGCGACGTCGATGTAGGTGTTTCCCGAAGTTGAAAGTCCAGAATGGCGTGGAGATGCAGACTTTTTGCCCATGGCGGCGTGTCACACATTTGCTGTGCTGGACGAAAGTCTTGCATTGAAGCTTTCTTCCAGACGACACAGCACGACTTTCCCTCTTGACTTGACACCCACAAACCTTCCGTGACTACAACGAGCCCTCGATTCCGACGAACGGTACACTGCGAAAGCAACGCGACGACCTCTCACTATACAATACTCTCTTGTTCACGTGGCGAATGTGGACGTTCATAGCGGTGACTCGGTAACAGAGTGGCCACTTGGATGCACCAACTTCGCAAAAAAAAAAACGTACCGATCGCATGACACTGTCCATATCGTATACAGGTCTCGAGGGCTCACGGCACGGACTGGAATTTTGAGGAGCAGGCGCGAGGGAGTCGCAAGACTTCTGAAGACGGAATGATGCTAATGGGTTTGTGTTTTGTCTCCAGGCGCAAAAGTTCATTGAGTCGTATGCTGCGTTCTTGAAGCGTCAGGGCAAGCTGCCCATTCCTGGTATGAATAACCCCAACTCACTCCAGCCCCCCCCCCCCCCCCCCCCCCCCCCATCAAAATCATCATCTAGCATGCTCCTACCCCCACGCCCGCGGAGGTCGAAGCACGCGTGACACAAAAGATGCAATATTCTAACCCACCTACCTATAGGTTGGGTTGACACCGTCAAGACCGGCCCCGCCAAGGAGCTGCCCCCGCAGAACATCGACTGGTTCTACGTCCGCGCCGCCTCTGTCGCCCGCCACGTCTACCTCCGCAAGACTGTTGGTGTTGGCCGCCTCCGCAAGGTCCACGGTACTGCCAAGAACCGTGGTTCCCGCCCCTCGCACCACGTTGACGCCTCCGGCTCCGTCGACCGCAAGATCATGCAGGCCCTCGAGAAGATTGGTGTTCTGGAGCAGGACGAGGAGAAGGGTGGCCGCCGCATCACCCAGTCCGGCCAGCGTGATTTGGACCGAATTGCGCAGACCACCGCCGAGGCGGAGGAGGACGACGAGGAGGATGACGAGTAAGATCGTGCTTCCTTGTTGACGGCATGGCAATGGGCATCTTTTTCCGAGGAAACCTTTTTTTTCGTAATGGGTTTTGTTTCTGTGGATACATACCGTGGGCGTTTGGGTCTTAGGATTTGGCATGTATGAATGAGATTCTCCCGACTTTGGGTCATTCGGTTTGTTCAATCGGACCCGTCCACACCTTGGGCTTGTGCTATCGTCCCGTTTTTTTTGTGATTTGCAACGTGCTGGGTAACGTGAAGTTGGGATGGGATGATGAGGCGTCGGTTCAGGCGGTATCTGTGAGCGGTGCTGTTGCAGAAATTTGTCGTTGGCTATCGGGACGGGCTGTCTTGAAATTGATCGTGCCAGATCAGAGCTGGGATAGTCAGCCTTTTGAGGTGACCGAAAGGTCGATGAAGTCGGCGGACCTTATCCTCAGACAGGTGAAATGTTGCAGCGTCTGTTGCGTCCAAGGTCCAAAATGGATGTCCTCAACGTCGTCTGATCAGTGATTATAGGGGATTCTCTCGTTACCTTGGATGAAGGAGATTGTCAATGTTGTCGAACTTGACACCCAGTGTGTCCATATCCGTGATCCAAAACATCGAAAACATCGAAAATGTGAGAAACGCATAACCACCCGTTCCGCCCATCAAAGGTCAAGTGACCAAGTTGCACGTCTGCAGCTTGATCATGGTTATATAGTGCATTGCCACCCCAGGCGGTACT
>SRQH01000172.1:0-45947 GCA_018360345.1 Claviceps sp. LM84 group G4 | reverse complement strand
TCCAGCACACTGTAGCGCGAGTCGCGACAGTCAGTGCGGTCACGTGAATCCGCGGCAGCGGGACTCTTCAGCTTTACTATTCCATAGGCCCACCGACCCGACGCAGGAGGGGCCCTTCGGACTTCCCATTTTCTATTTGAGATGACTTCCTTCAGAGGAGCAATCCGGTCCCGTTTAGACGGTCACGACTCGTGATTGAGTGTAGTGTACTTAGCTTCGGTAGGGCCCTCCGTCCTTGAGGAAGGCATCACGGCGGTTCGGCCGAAGGTTGAAAAAAAAGGTACAGAATTAAGTAAAACTCGAAGTGGTCGAAGTAGTCGAAGTGAATTTCGATTCAATCAGTCTTGAAGCGGCCTTGGAACCTTCGAAAAGCTGTGAGCTTCTCAAAGAGGGTTGCGGATTAGTCTCTGCGATCGCTTTTGGTACGCCGCACGCGTGACTCGTGACTCGTAAGGACTCGTGACTCGTAAGGACTCGTGACTCGTGACTCGTGACGCCGCACAGAAAACGGGGCCGACCTCGGAGATTAGCTGCTCGGACTCCGGAGCCCTCGGATAAGTACATATGTATGTACATAGCTAAATGTAGGTACCTATGTACCTAATTCTTACCGCTATGGCGTCAGCCAATCATCATTCGCCCTTCTTGGATGTTTCATGAAGAGTTTTCCTCGTGAACTCCATCATTCCCATACCTACCTCCTACCTGGTATTTACAATGGAGACTTCTCGCGATATCGACTCGGATAGCCTCTCTTGCCAGAGCGATGATGATGATTACGACGGAACCTTCGCACCCGTCAAGCTCGAATACACCCATCTCCAATACCCAGATAAAGTCCTTGAGGAGGCGTGTCATCCTTGGGGCACGTCTCAAAATGTACCTTCAAAAGCAGCCGCCAAAAAATACGTCAAGTCGCCCGTGAACGGTCCGGATCACATCCTCAAGGAGGTCTGCCGACTAACTAGGTACCAGGCATTCACCGCCTTGTTATATTGGCTACGCGGTGCTACAAATGTCCAGGACAACAAATACCGAACTTGTGAGCAGAGGATGATGGTCTCCCTATACATTATGGGCTTCGGCGAGACTCGATGCCACGCGGCTCGTCGTTTTGTATGAGCCAACGATCTGTGGGCCGTATATTCCATGAAGTCCTCTCTCATATGTTCAAGTTACACAAAGCCTTCGTTCAAATGCCTACTGATGAGACTCGAATTGAGGAATGCCTGAGATTATACAGTTCCTCTGGAGTTTCCGCCGAAGAACTTTATAATCTCAGGCATTCCTCAGTTCGAGTCGTGATGCGGGTATCTGTGTATGGGCACACGACGCCACGACGGGTATTGCCAAAAGTTTCGCGAAGAAGCTATCCGTATGAGCGAGGCATCTCCAATAGAGCCCTCGGCGCCGGCTAGCACATACATGAAGCGGCCTCCAAAGGTAACAGCCGCAAATACGTTGTGAGAGATGCCTCCTTTACGGGACCAGAAGCGGCGTTGCTCGGCCACAGGCACATGTACAACAATACGTGTACCGTCGAATGCGCCGGTACAACCATATAAGGCCGTGTACTTGGGGTTGATGCTTATTACATCAGAAACGCAATCATTAGTAGGCATTTGAACGAAGGCTTTGTGTAGCTGTGACATGTGAGAGATGACTTCATGGAATATACGATCCACGAATCGCTGGCTCTGCCGCTCATCTGAAAACGATAGCCGCGTTGCGTTGAGTCTCGCCGAAGCCCAAATATATAGGAATATCATCATCCTCTGCCCACGAGTTCGGAATTCGTCATCTCTGAAGTTCGTAGCACCGTGTAGCCATTTTACAAGGCGGTAAATACCTGGTATCTACTTCCATTCAGACGATCCATCGCGTCCAAGAGGGATTGCACAAAGCAAAGCGGTCCGGCAACATACTCTTATGGATCCGAACCAAAGGTTAGGTAGGTAACACGATAGCTACATTGTCGTGGGAAGGTATGTACACGAGCTGACGAGATGAAAGAAAAGAGAAGTAGAATAGTGTGTCACATAGTACCAGGATCGAAGACGAAATACTATACTTCAGGGAACTTCCTCCTCTCACACCTCCAACTCTGATCGCAGAACCCCTCGGAACCTCAAGCTCGCCCGCCCACCACCCAGAGCTCTTTTTCGGTTCCCCACAGGAACTACCACTTCACCCACGGTCCTCAAATCCGGGCGGAACAACGGTTTTTCCTCGTCTTTTCCTTCTTTTTCTTTTTCTATTTTGTTAATCGGACTCCAAGAGACTCAAATAAAACGAGAAAAAGACATGACTGAACTTCGGTGTAGAGGTCTAAGCTAAGAGCGAGGAGATGAGGAGTTGAAATACATGAAGCCCTCCGAAGACCATCGAAGATGAGAACAAAACAATCTGCGGTGCAATCAATAGAGAACTGTGATACATACATACGGAGTAGAGCCTAGATATAATACATACTACATGTACCAGGCACACTCTACCTAGGTACCTATGTACACTAGGTACGGAGTACAATGTATATTAGGTACCTAAGGTATACAACCTAGAGCCTAGAGGTACCTAAGGTACCTTACCAGGTACCTAGGTACCTGTACTTGCATGTATCATCAGCATCTCGCGAGGCGCGTAGCGCGACGAGTCGACGATACCCTCCGTCACCGTCACCGCGTCGCGATCCATGTATTGGTGCTCGCAATCTTTCGGACAACATCATGTCTTCATCTCATGCCGTAGAGATGGATCCCACGACGTCCGATATGATCGAGTCTGGCCGTCATGCTTACGCAGCCAAAAAATACAAGCGTGCGTTGGTACTCTTCAGAAGCGTGAGTTGCCGTGGCCATAGCCGAGGGTACTCAAAGAAGCTACATGTCTGATGTTTTTTCTCCCCTGAAATACAGGCCATGATGAGATGCCCCTGTACCAGGGGCGTCAAACGGGACAGATGCAACTGCAAAAACTACGAACAGGTCGCTGCGCATGGGGGCTCGATATTTAGAGAAGCAATGTATACCTGTCATTGCGACGTTGGCAGAACGTTCAGCAAGTGCGACAATGCACACCACATCCAGGCGTTGGATTTCCGGGCTGCTACGTTTGAGGCTATGGACAAACTCGACCACGCTATGAAGGACGCCGAATGGATTCTGGAACTTGCTCCTCGACTCCCAGATGTAAGCAGTCCATCCCGGGCCTACCGTCGCCTTGCGATCCTTCGCTGACCAGCCCGACCCTAGGGATACCTTCGTCTAGGAAAAATTGCGCGGTTGCAAAAGAAGAACGAGTATGCCTGGAAGATGTATACGGCTGGAATCGAGGCAAACAAGGAGATTACTGTGGGCTCGTCACCCAAATTGCAGGTGAGATGTCTCCGGCCCAAGTTGATCAACGGCGTGGTCACGTTTGGTGTTTAACCGGTCGGAGTTCAGCAACTTTACAGTGCACGCAAACCACTCCACCGACACTTCTCTAGACAAGATCCTTTATGCCTGCCCGCAGAGCTTGTTGCGCACATCTTCTCGTACCTGGACTTTGTTGAAATTCCGTGCGTTTACACTGCTCTGCTCCCCTTTTGATATCGAGTATCGACTCGCTATCATCACAATAGTTTGGCTGATTGCATGCATGGTCCAGTGTCTGTCTGCGCGTTTGCAAGCAATGGAAACGCACTCTCACAAGTCCCCTGCATTGTCAATTATGGAGGAACATGATATTTCCCGAGCGACGGATGGACTTGCCAGGCGTTGGCGTGTTGAGAAAGATGCTTTCTTGGGCAGGACAAGGGGGTGCCAGGAAGATCGTGATACCGAAAGCCAGGGGTCTCACTTCATCCAAGTTGATGCTGCTGCTACATGCGTCGCCCAGCCTGGAGCATTTGGACCTTGGGAATCTACCATCAGACATGTCGTTTCCTTCGAATGAGAAGTCATATAACCGACTCAAGCATGTCTCTTTTGAGTTTTTCGGCTTTTCTGATCGCATCTCGATAGACTTTCCCGGTGGATTCCCTCAGATCTTCCTCCAAAATGCTGCCAGCTCTTTGGAGCATCTCACCATCGCGGGAGAAATTCCACAGCTATGGTGCGGCGAGCTGCCATCAGTACCGCTTCTTCCGGAGTTGAAGACTTTTCGAATGGCGGTCAAGGTGGCAAGCCCTCTCTCATTTTGCATAGTCTGTCTCCCCTGCCTAAAGAGCCACAGTGAAAAGCTCTTACGTCTTTCTTTTGCTCTACTTCTTCTTCTTCTTCTTCTTCTTCTTGTCGCTACATGTGGAGAGTAAGGGGGCGTAAAAGCAAAGAACTAACTCAAATTGAGCCTTTGTAGTTTTATCTCTCCGTTGCTTTTCCGAGACTCGAACAGCTTTGCATCGATGGCGACATACAAAGTCTGGACCCGGAGCCCGTGGCGATTTGGCGGGGAAAATGGGAAGATGTATGGCCGCACTTGAAGGTACTCATATTGAGCACACGCTCGTGGCGCATAAGACCGTACCTACATACAGAACGGTTGCGTTCAACGATACGATATATGACGTGTCTCAATCGCGGCAACTCACTGCGACATATTCGCTTTGATTTCCCGAGTGACGACTGGTCTGACATTTTCACCGGTAGTCATACTCTATTTCCTGATTTCGACGCTGCCCAATTTTCAGAATACCGAAATTTGCACTCGTTCAGGTCGACTCTATGTTGCATCTCGGGGGATGAGGCTCGAATCTTGCTCTCCAACGCGATCAAGACTAAACAGTTGACAGCCTTTGACATTGTTTTTCCCGAAGAATCTCTCACTGGCCGCGTTGGAGACGCGAGTATTCATCATTTGAAGACTTATGAATGGTCCTGCGGCGCTCCCACAGTTCAAACACTGGGATGCCATGGATTCCGCTTCCGACAGTACCCCGAAAACGACGAGGACTTGCCCCTGCCGCGATTCCTGGCCTCGTTTCCCAACCTGCGGACATTGAGCATTTCTTCCAATCATTACACGTCGGCCGAGTTTGCGACTGTCGTGGTTGCGATTATGAGGCTCACACACCTCGAGACTATCTACACGAGATCCGTCGAAGGCGTGGCCCTGGACCAGCTGAGGCAGGTGGCACAAAGTCAGGGCGTTCGGTTGGTACACGGTAGTCTGCCAGAGCCATGGCCGGTGCCGCTGGGGGCATAGGGGATGAAGCTCAAATTTCGACGGACCGGCGGCCATTATCGCAGGCGCTGTAGTTTGTTTTGTGGCTGTCCGAGCCGTTGCGTCGTCGGCAGAAGCAGTCAATTTAGAGGTAGATTTGGCTCGTTGGGGACCAATTGTCGCGAAGCTGTACGAGAGAATCCGTTACGTGAGAGGTTTGTGTCCGCAAAAGCGACGCGATCCGATGGCCGCCATGGGAAGGCCAACCGCGAAGCCTTATTCTACGTATGTAGCACTTCACCACCACCACCTCTAGACTCTCTCTCTCTCTCTTTCTCTCTCTCTCTCTCTCTTTTTTTTTTTCCCTGGTGCGCAGCCACTGAATGTTACGATAAGGCTGTGAATAAAAGCTCAAACAGGGTCTCAATATATTCTATCTTCGTCAAGCATGAAGGGGAAAGAAAAGGAGAGAAGGGTGTATGTGACAGGAGGGCGATCGATCTATATACATGTGTGAAGGATCCATAATAGTGTGAATCCGTAACATTACCCCCCTTCTCCGGAGTCCGAGCTCGTCGGCGTCGTCCTCCGTGATTCCTGACGACTTGAGAAGTTGAGCTCAACTAACACAGGTACCGCGTGTCCCTTTCCACGGTCTCGAGCTCCGGGTCATACATCGCGAGGACGGGAGCGCAGATGAGGATCTCCTTCATGCTGTCGAAAGCGATCTGGCTCGTGAGCTCGTTGAGGGGCTCGGCGATGTCTTCCATCACTTTCGTTTTTTTTTCGTTTTTCGTTTTTCCTCCTCACGAGATTCCGCCCACTAGCACCACTGTGAACTGACCTCCACTGGAAGTCCACTGGAAGTCCACTGGCCACCTCTATTGTGCAAACAGTTCGCACACTTTCGTTTTTTTCCTGTGCAAGACCTCATTGGACCTCACTCGGCGCCCGCCCGGAACAAGGCCTCTGATGTTGCTCACGCACAGCCTACAGGGCGGCAGGGCGAGGTGTCGGAGGAGAGCCAAGCTGCGTTACGAATTTACGGAGTACATATGTACATAGGTACCTACATTTGAATGCGTCCCCGGGGTTCTGCACGAGGAACCCAAACAGGCGGACCCGCAATCAGGCCGCCTGTGGGGCGTTCCAGAATGAAGCGTGGCAAGTGGGCCCGAAGTTATCCATGGATGCTTGTTTCGGGGGCATCCGTGTGGATGCCTTCCGATCGTATCCGGGCTCGTGGCACTCACTGTATGAGAGGTATGTATGTAGGTATGTATGTACCTACTCGTGGCAGCCGCACATCCATGCCCTGGCCGATCACTGTACGTTTGCTTCGTCGGCTTCGGTTCTTCTCTTCTCGTCGTAAGGCCCGAAAAATCATGTACCCATGTACGGAGTATTGCATTACATACTCACATGGCCCGGGACATTCCCGAGCTCGACCAGCCGGGAGCCCGGCAAGTTGCGACAAGGTCACAAGGGTCTCCTCCGCTCCCGCTGGCTCCCCCTCGTCATAGGTACCTACCTACCTATGTATTCGACGCAGCACCTTTCCAAATTCCGTGTCGTCATACAACGTGCACGGCCTCGGCTGTCACATTCTGTATTCTGAAGCACGAGGCTATTCGTGCCATCAACGATGCGTTGCGCCATAGCGCGAACCGCTGCAGCGATGACTTCCTCATTGGTGCTGTAGCCTGTTTTGCGAAAATGGCTACCTAGCTATGAGGCCATGCATGGCGATGTTGCTTCCTAGGTATGTAGTTCCTACAGGACGCACATGGAGGGTCTAGTGCGCATGCTTGCCACTGGCAGGGCTGGGTGGCTTGCTGTAGCCTGTGGATAATGGATTGACTTGAACGCGTTGTTTCTTTTCTGTTGGACCTGCCGAGATATTTTCCCGGGACGACTTTTACGGATGTTGAGCCACAGCGGGAGGGAAGTGGCGGAGGTTTTGACCGTTTTGGAGCCGATGGAGCCAAATCCCGAGAGGTTCATAGCCGTTTATTAGAACTTTAGGGTGTGAGTGCGGCAAATGCTGCATGCAGCTCCTCTCCTCAACAAAGCTTTGGGCATGTTGGATAGGATTAGGGCCTTTGGCGAGAGGATTGAGGGCGTATGTACTTTGTTCTGTCCCTTTCTTTTTTCTTTTTGGCTCTCTTTCTCCCGCTTTTTGCATCCCCCCCCTTTTTTTTGGGGGGGGGGGGGGGGGGGGAGGCTTATCTGTTCTCTGTTCGTCCTGTCTTCTGGAGATGGACAGAACAGGCATGATGATTTTAACACTAATGCGCAGAAGTCCTCTGTGTTACATTACATTCACGCACTTTCTGTAGGAGGATTTATCGGCCAAGTAATAAATGGCTTTGTGTCTGTGACGGTCGATTGTGTCGTGCATATTACGGACTCGTCCAGCTGAACCGAACGTGATAATGATTAGTCGAATTGCTGCCTTATTTTTCTTTCCTTGGCTCCCACACACTTTTCTGTTTCTTACACGAACATGACCCGTCACTCGAGGACGACTAGGTCGACATTTCTCAATTTTTTGACCGTGTGGGTATATATAACCTGAATTGAGCGCAGCATCATCCTACTGTTAACTTGTTCACTCGCGCATTGGACAAACAGAGAAATCTCAGTCGAAAAGATCTTCATTTTTTGTTCGTCCCCCGTTTCTAAATTCTGACTGACATATGATCTACATCTACGACGCTACGTCCACGAAGCTAATCTATCAACACCTGTCAACAAAGCAATGTGCAGAGCCGCGATCCCTCAAACAAAAGGACTATGTCGTCATACCATCAAAGAGGAACCAATTATCACACCATACCCCGCGCACTGCGGGAACTGTGGCAAGATTCGAAAGACTGACTACCTGGGATCGAGAATAGGCCGAACTCCCTGCAATGATTGCATTGCCAATGGTGTGTATGTGAGGGACTCGACGGGGGAGTGGGTGATGTCGTAACAGGGGGATTTGTCCTCTATTTCATTGGCGTCAAACTCAGTGCCGATGCGAACGGAGAGTCGAAGACCATGCGGTCTGAGGTTGAATGATCCAGCATGAGATGGGAACCCGGAAAACGACTTTATTGAATGAGCATTGAGAAGCACCTCGTTGGTTTCCCAACTCTTAGCGGGAAAAGAGCTTTCAAGAAACTGAAAGGAGCATTGTATTGTCACGATGGGAGAATACTTTTGCAATTGAAGATTTCATGATTCAAGATTCAGGATTCAAGATTCAAGGCAGGTGTCTGCGGCTCAACGAATTGCCTCTTTATTATTTTTAAATAGCTTCACGCGTCTCGATTGCGCAGTTATCGCCAGTCCTCGCGACTCGCGAGTCGGATCGTTGTATTGTGCGAGCTGAAGACTCGGGAGTCGAGACTTTCGGCCGATCGCCAAACCATCATTGACACGCAATTTGAGCTGCGTCAGAGCCTCAAACATAAGCGGGATCATGTCCAACATGCTCTGCCAGTCGGAGAAAGGGGCCTGTCTCGGTCGGGTCTTTGACTCTTTGGTGTCTTAGCCTCAGTTAGGCGTCTTCAGTCGAAGTTGTGTTGACTGCGAGCGACAGCCGTACCATCCTGCCTTTTTGCTGCCATATGACCGGATCCGTGCTATGTACAAAGCAACTCAAGTCTCAACAACACATAACTCAGAACTCGGGTGGTCAGGAATAAGATACCGCCAGCCGTGGCCTAAACGGACAAGCCGTCGCTCAGCGCTGTCCAGGGACTCAGTGTTTCCCATTAATCTCACAAGTCGTTTTGCTTCTTGCGTCCAAGATGACTACACCTATGCTAATAAGTCTAGGTAGCTATGAGAACTAGGTATATGACAACGCCCCTTTTCCCCGCCTGCCCGAGGCCCCTTGGGCCTTGGGTCCTTCAGGCTTCCTCATGGCGCGGCAACAAGACGTCCCCCCAAAATCACACTCACACCCGATTGCCAGTCTCTTTTATTTCACTTATGTTTATTCAAGATGTTACTATTTCCAGTCTCCGGAGTCCGTGAGCCTCATCTCCCCCCCTATGCCCCTTCTCTCTCATCCTGTAAGTTGTCCATCCCAAAATCGTTCAATCCATCCCAAAAAGAAAATTAGAGATGCCCAGCAAACCCCCTAGCGATGTTTGTCTGTGCCATCTCCGTCCCATTACTCATTTCGACGTGAAGAGAAAATAATAAAAAAAGTTTTTTTTTCAAGAAGAAGAAAATAAAAAGAAACCTCCAGCAATGAACCATGTAAAATAGAAGAAAGAGAAGAAGAAGAATTAAGAAAATTCATGAAACGAAGGATCGTAAGAAGGAAGAAATAAGTCGTGCGTACTTGTGTGCTTTTGTGTTCAACTACAAAGTACCTGCGTGAAAATGCGTCAATCATCAATGCTCAAAAGGCGAGGGCGAATGAAAAGTTGGTAGATCCTTGGAATCGGACCACGTCCCTTAGATCATCATCAGGGCGCCGAGAACGCCGACAAAGATACCCATCCCGGGTGCCTTGTTTGATCGAGCCGCAGCCGTGACAAAGGGAGGGGCGCCAGTGTTTTGCGTGACGACAACAGTCGACGTAGGCACCGTGTGCTGGACCGTCATGGTACTCTGGGAGTAGGTCGTGGTTGGCCCACCTGGCATAGCCACCGTCTGGGTGACAACACCGCCGACCTGCTCCGTCAGAGTAATGACCTGGACGGCGGTTTCGGTCTCGCCTGGCGCTGTGACGGTCTGGTACAAGATGCTGGAGTGGTGTACCTTGATGACCTCAGTGCGGGTGTAGACGACGGTGTGTTGCTCGCCGCCCGCGGTGACTACGTTGGTCACGGGAACCAGCTTCGTCTGCGTTTGGAAAGCTACGTCGGTAAGCGTGGCGGTGGTGTCGGGCTGTTGGACCGTCTGCTCAATCGTGGTGGGTACGAGGGTCTCGATGAGGCTGGTGGTGGTGTAGGTGATGGTCTTTTCCTTGCCGTTGATGGTGGTCACTTGGGTTACGGGACAAAGAGACGTGATGGTCGAGGTGATACCCTCAATAGCCGTCTTGGTGACATCTGGCCCAGTCTTCGTCTCAACCTCGGTCTTGGGAATCACAGTGGTGATCAGACTGATAGTCGTCTTGGTGATGGTGTGTTCTTGGCCGTCAACGGTGGTCACTTGCGTCACGGGGCAGAGAGACGTGATGGTTGAGGTGATTTCCTCGATCGCGGTCTTGGTGTAGTCTGGTTTCTGTACGGTCTGGAAGCGCGTGTGGGGAATGACGGTCGTGATAAGGCTGACGGTGGTCTTGGTGATGGTGTGTTCCTGGCCGTCAATGGTGGTGACCTGCGTAACAGGGCACAGACTGGTAATGGTGGAAGTGATGCCCTCAATGGCGGTCTTGGTGACATCTGGCCCAGTCTTCGTCTCGATCTTGGTCTTGGGAACCACAGTGGTGATCAGACTGATAGTCGTCTTGGTGATGGTCGTCTCCTGGCCCTCAATGGTAGTCACTTGGGTCACAGGGCAAAGGGATGTGATGGTGGAAGTGATTTCCTCGACGGCCGTCTTCGTAACATCAGGGCTAGTCTTGGTCTCGATCTCAGTCACGGGAATGACAGTGGTGATCAGGCTGACAGTCGTCTTGGTGATAGTCTGCACCTGGCCATCAATGGTGGTGACCTGAGTGACGGGACAGAGGGATGTGATGGTCGACGTGACGCCCTCAATAGCCGTCTCGGTTCTGTCTGGCTGCGTGGCCGTCGACACCTTGGTATAGGGCACAATAGTTGTGATCAGACTGGTGGTGGTGAAAGTGACAGTCTCTACCTGTCCGTCAATGGTGGTGACCTGAGTGACAGGGCAGAGAGATGTGATGGTCGATGTAACGCCCTCAATAGCCGTCTCGGTTCTGTCTGGCTGAGTGGCTGTCGACACCTTGGTGGTTGGCACAAGAGTGGTAATCAGACTGGTGGTGGTGAAAGTGACAGTCTGCACCTGGCCCTCAATTGTCGTCACCTGCGTGACGGGGCAGAGACTGGTGATGGTGGACAAGACAACGTCCGTGGCTGTTTGGGTAGCCTCGGGCCCGTTCTCTGTCTGGTAGACGGTGGTAGGCACTCTGGTCACTACACTGCTGGTAATGGTCCTGGTGGTCATGTAGGTTGTTCCTGGAGCGGTGACGGTCTCGGTAGTTGGGCAGACAGTGGTATAAGTGACTTCAACTTCGGTGGTCGTGGCTCCGATGACAGTTGGGCCGGGCACCGTAACGTGTCCAGCTCCGCATCCTTGGCAGGCAGTGATAGTGGCAGTTGACGTGGTGAGCTTGGTGACGAGTATTGTTCTGTAGCGTACGAGCAGTGGTTAGTCTCGGTAGCACGCAGAGCCGACAAGACATGATGGCGGTGATATCTTCAAATCTTGGAGTGGACAACATCTTTCGGTCGTCATAAAAGAGAGCAGGACGAGTATGGAAAGTACAAAGAGGGGCAAGATGAAAAGCAGAAGCAAAAAAAAGGATGGTAAAGATAAAAAGTGGAGATTACTCACGTTCCTCCCTGAGTCTCCGTTTCGGTAACAGGGCAAGTCGTCACAGTCGTGTAAGTCACCATCGTCGTCGTTCCCCCAAGCGTCGGATACGAATTATGCTCATCCCATCTTGCTTCAATGGCATTATCTTCAACAGCAGCACGCGCGGCAACACCCACACTCGCAATGGCAGAAGCCAGCGAGGCCAATTCAACGAACCGCATAGCGCAGGTATCAGTTGTCGATAGGCTAAGTGAATGTTAAGCGAGAGAGTAAGGAAGCAAAAGCGATCCTGTAGTTGTACAAGTTGAGTTGTGTGGAACTTTGGCCAAATAGCGACAGGAAAAGTCGGCAGAAACCGACTTGTTAAATACTTTGCAACAAAAGTATCCAACTTTCTTCCGCTCCTTCTAGTTCCTTTCAGAAAACGAAGCAAAAGGCTGGGCCAGGTTTGGCGTGGCGTAGCAGGTGGGTGGATCACGAGGCGAGATGGCAGGGAAAGCGAAAGAGGCTGGATGGAAACGGGAGAAAATGGAAGCGAGTGTTCCTTTTCTATTCCGTAGCACCTTTTACCTTGTCCAAGAAAAAGCGAGAGGTGGTGGGAGGTTGGGACAAGAAAAAAGTGGCAAGAATCGAGTGCGCGATGTGAAGTTTATACTTGTCCAGAGAAGCTGAAAAGAGAGGATGAAAAGAAAAGGACGCAATACAATATCGATGCTACTATACAAGGAATCGCAGAAGGGGCGTGTACCGAATAGTCAATAGATCAGTTTCGTGGCTCTTCATAGTTCTTGGGTTGATTTGATCACTTTTCAGATTTTGGTAATATCTTCACTTGTCCCGTGTCTGTGAGAAATCATGGCATCATGACCGCCGCATACATGTGCACATACATACATACATACATACGTTTCCATGTCGATGAAGAATACATACATGTACACACAAACGCAGTAAGCTGTTATAAGCGGGTTTCTCATGCACCCGAGTTCCCATCTAAGCCGTGCCCGCAACATCTCACCTTTCTCTACCCTCTTCGCCACCATCGTAAGCAAAGACGTGTTTCTTTCTGTTCTCTATGAACAGGGGTGCATGCTACCATCAGAGCCAAATAGAGCAATACTCAGAACCCAAGTGGCGTGTCCTCATTCTTCTATGCTCGTTCTTTATTTTACTCCCCCTCCTCGAGTTTCCTCTCACGTCCATGCAATGCAGCTGCTCCAAAGAGTGCGAATAATAGAAAAAGAGTACATAACAGGATGTTCATTGTCTCCATGGGTTTCCGGGGTGGCTGCGCACAGATCCTGCTTTGTGTACATATTGTCTCGTACGTGCAGTGGGAATCACTGTGGGATACCAGAGGTGAAGTGAGAAGCTACCTAAGCAGAGGAGGGGGGGGGGCGGGAAGGAAACTAGTATGTTTATTTTTGTCTCTTAGCTTGATGCCATCAAGGCTTGAAAGAAAATGGCTGTTCAGTGTTGATGCGATGACAGTAAGCTACTAGCCATTTTGTGGGTAAAGCTGAACAAGCTTCGTCACTTATTTTCAACTTTTCATTACCAGGTAGGTATGTACCTAGGTAGGCTCTGCGCTGAACTCCAAGGTTGGGGAGGTAGCGGGATGATCAAAACAACTTGTTTAGTCTACGGTTTGTTTCTGCATGCTCCATTGGGGTAAGCATGCGCATAAACGGCGTTCCTGGGTACCCAAGGAGGTATCTACCTATCAGTATCTGGAGATTCCATATTATCTAATAATAAATGAAGTAATTTAGTATTCATATGTCAATATGTCGGAGTGTTTAAAGTGTCTCTACGTCTACGCAATACTCACCTGATATAGAGTGCCTTCACGGAGGCCTTCTTCTCGGACAAAACTTGACGGCTCTATGCTCACTGCTCCGGACAACGCCAAGCACGAGGCTCTGATGCACTCCAACCTCAGACGTATCTGCCACTTCACTGAACCTCCACTCTCACTGATGCTCTCTGATGAGGGGAGTCGTCGTCACAATTACGGAGCAAACCCGACGTAAAGGACCATCGCTGACAAGACGGCATCCCTCCTTCAGCCCAACCTCACGGGACGGGAACCCCATCGCTCGTCCAACGCACTACCCCGACCCCCTCTTGGGCCCGTGGCGGCCTCGGGTCAGCCATCCGCCACCCCCCATTTTCCCGGCATTCTATGCCGGCCCATGTGACGCTTGTGCGAAAGAGGAAAATTTTGAGCTCAGGACATAGACATGCAGCCCCAGGTGGCAACGATCCTGCATTGAGCGCTGCTGGGCGTTGCCTCTATCAGAAAACAAGCTCGATAACGTCGCTCAATCGTCATGCTGGGTCGTTTTTATCAAAGGCAGTTCGGCGCTCATGTACGGTGAAAAGGCGGAAGCGAGCTCGGAATGTTTAATGTACAGAGTGCCTGCTGTGTGCTACCTACCTAGGTACCTATGTATTTTTGCCTCGTCGCTGCCAGCTGGCATAAACAATTCTCCGTGGCTGGTGGGTGTTGGGTGGCTGGCCAACCCTGCTTCCATTGACTGGGGCCACAGCTATGTACATAGGTACCTACAACTTACAAGTTAGCCAAATCATACATGTACATATGTACATAGCACTATTCCCACGATTATTCCCATCTCCCCCGCTGCTGCCCCGCCGCTGCCCCCGCTGTCTATCACAGACAAAGCAGCAAGCCGACCTTCAAAGTTCAGACAAGACAAACAAGTCAATCAGACGACCAGCCAATGGAGACTGTAACCGTGTAACGTCACCCGTGAGGACTCAGGGCGCCCAGAAAGCTAGAGGGCTGGAATTTGGAAGGCAAGAAAGCCACGCATGCCGCCAACCTCGTATCGAAGATGTTTCGACACGACTGCCCGCTTACGCCTGACTTTTGCACACTCGACGGCCCGACAAGATGGGATGCATGTGTACAAGTGAATGGATACCCAAAAGCTCATGCTACATACCTGGTACTACATCATAGCTCTATACCAGTGGCGACCCCGGTCGATACGCACTGGCGATTCTTCATGGCGGCGTGGAGCGAGCATGATGCAGCATTCCTATATCGTGGTAGCAATCTCCTTGGCAACCGTCGTTTTTCACAGGCAATAGCATCTCTCCTCGCAAGTTCTTGCATCTTCTCTCAACACGAACTCGTCCATGCCTCCGCGGACAACGAGCTCCCCCCGATGACGTCACGATTAGGCGCGTCCCGCGAGGCTCTTGAAACGTCAAGATATATGTATCAACAAACGTAAGAGTTTCAACAAAACACTACATGCGGTGCCGACACGTACACTACTACCTGCCCCCAAACGCCTGCGCGGCATCCATACACAGACTCGCCACCAGCAATCCACCGTTGAAGACGGCCATCATGTAGAAGGGCGCCCCCCGCGAGACTGAATCGAATAATACACCGCCTAGCTTCGTCAGTAGGAGAATCGCCGCGCCCCCGCACAGCGAGTATACGCCCGCAATGGAGCCCTTCAGCTGTACCCGCGATATCGGCAACGGGACCGTTAGCCGAGCCGATTCCTCCTCGATGTTTGACGGGCGCATCAGGGGCTGCGACTCGGGCACCTCGGACGACTCGTTTTCGTCTCCGTCTCCTGACATATATGACGGTTCCCGTCGCACTCCAGGATTTGAGTCCGCCGCTGCGAGGACACCCTGCCCGAGAGAGCCCAGACTGCACACAATGGTCCCGATCTGACTGATGCCCATCAGCGTTACTACCAGAAACACAGCTGGCGTGCCGCCGCGCCCGTCCACGTTCTTCGTCTCGGGGCTCGTCAGCTGCGGGAAAAGCACGTAGCCGACCATGCCAAACACCGTGGCCACGACAATAGGGTAGTTTACGCGTCCGCGACGCCGCCCTGCCAAGTAGCCCAGCACAGGAGCACACAGGAGGCCCATCAGCTGCGCCACTCCAGTCAGCATCGACGAGAGCACGTACGCGGCCCGGCACTCCTTCTTGAGCTCCGGTGAGGGGTCGTTGGGCGAGCCTTGGCAGAAGTCGTTGCTGATGAAGAATGTGTTGACGTAGAGGGGGATGAAGAGGGAGATGGCCACCGTGGATGCCCGAGCCACGAAACCCCCTATGTAGCCCAGAGCGATCCTCGAGTCTGTGAAGCCCAGCATGACTGAGGCCTTGAACAAATGCAAATACGGTAGCACCTGTCCAATTGAGTGCCTGTCAGCGCATTCATTCTCCGAGTCCAGCGCAAGTACGTTGCGTAGCCCCCGAGCCCCTGACAAAACACATACCTGTCTTTGGGTACTTGATTCGTCTTCATTTCCGATTCCATCCCCGTTGCCATCGTCACCATCCTCCGCGCTCAGTCTAGTGAACCCGTCTGGCTCCGCCTTCTTTCCCAACAATGCTTTCCATCCCTTGCACTCCTCTCCCTTCAAATTCCGCAATCCGATCATCACGAAAAGACCGACCGCAAGCGCTATCCCCCCGACCACGTAGAAGCTATACGACACCGCCTGAGCCGGTGTCACGCCCTCGCGCTCTCCAAATTTCGCTGGCAAAGGCAGAAATATGGTCAGCGCGACGAGCGCACCGCAGCCAGTAAACAGGCCCACGAAGCCTGCTAATGTAGCTGGCTTTCCTTGCTGACTCGCTACACTCGTCGCATTTCCTGCGTCTTCTGCGTATGCTACATCTTGCTGCTGCTGTTCCTGCGATGTCCGAGAGTTGTTGGACGAGGACCGCGTGTAATAATACCGCTCCGGCGTAATCGTCACTTCGGACTCCACTGAGTATGCAACGCTCAATCGCTGGTTGGGTTTGCTGTACCTCGATGGGCTGCGTTCCTGACGCGGATGTTCCTGACGGGCTTCTTCGTGGCCGTCATTTGTCAGGGATGGTAATATCGCCGTTACCATAGTAGCACTACTCCGGGGAAAACGAACCCCTCAAAGTTAACACACAAAACAGGAATTTCTGATAACAAGGAGGTCTGGAGTGTAGTGAAAAGCGTAAGGAATACCCAGCGGTAATGGTATTCCACCTCCGCAAAGACCAGGAATTAGAGGGCAGGAGATAAGAGAAGGCGCGCAAGAAAGAAATGCTCATCACGTACGCCGCCGATGCCCCTACGGCAAACAACACCCGCGCAAGCAATAACTGAGGATACACATTCCTCGCCTGCACAAACAGCACCAACGCCGTGCCGATAATGCCATATCCCATCACGGCTACCCACCGCACGCCCAGCCGATCCGACACGAGCCCCCAGGCAGGACACGCTATCAACGCGACGACCTCGTCCGCAAAACCCAGCGTGCCGACCACGTCTCCCACATTGTCCTTTTGGCCTATCAGATCCGTGATGACGAACGAGAGCGAGCTATTGAGGAAGACGAGGAACGAGATGGAGAAGAGGGAGATGCCGAGTAGATATGTCACTGCTTGGGCGGTGGTCGTGGAGGGCGAAAAGGGGAGGACGTGGGCGAGGCATGGCATGTTTGTCGCTGAAAACCCCCAAGGGGGGATTGTTCCTTGTCGTTATTCTCGCTATTTTCTTGTTGGATTGCCTTGATTGTGAAGAAAGGATTTGGGGCTTAAGATCTTGATCAACCTCTCGAGGCGGGACGAGGCGGCGGATGCGCTGAACGACATGGCGCGCGAGGAATACACGAATGACTGCTTTTTTGTTTGATGATGCAAAGCAAGAGGCGGAGGGGATTGGTGGAAAGGTAGCGAACGCTTTTAGCTCGGCTTCTCGGGGGCCTCGCGGCGTCATCGCGGGGTCCGTTGACTCTGTGGCGTCGCCACCAAATATATGTACCAGAACAAAGTCCCGCAACACCAACGCATGCAATTACACGGCACGGCACGGCTCGGCACTTTGGCTCGGCGGTGGCTGCAGAAGTTCAGCTGAGAAGATCGTGTTTGTATTGACTGCCTTTCTTGTCCTTCGTTTCCCTTTGTGTTCTGTTTCAAGAGCCAACTACATATGTAGTCTGTTTACCCATTTTGAAGGTTTTCCCCCCCAAGATCTTCGGGGCTGCGAATGCGCAACCGACCGTTTTCATGTGCCAAAATGAACTCCAATCTCCGATATACCAGCCGAATTCCCTAGCGAGAATGAGATGAAGTAGAAACCAAATCAATGCTAGTAAGAACAATAAAAAGGTTCAAAAAAAAAGAAAGAAGAAACTCCGAAAGTTTGAGAAATAATTGAGAAATACCACTACGACAAGCCTCGGTCTTCTACACTTGGTCTCTGTTGCGACTCTACCATGCCCAGAGAACCTTGTGATGCAGAGTCCTCGCACCGAGCCTTTCATATTCAAAAGGGGAAATCCATGAGTCGTTCGTGGACAGCTTTGCGAACACGCTGGCTCCCTTCCACGCCACCACTTGCTCGTCCATGTCTCTCGCGCTCCGACTCACGAGAATTCTGTCAAAGAGATCCGGCCGCCGTGCCTTGATCTTCTCTTCTAGAACTACAGTAAATTGGGGAATCTTGGACCCGCCTCCGATTACCATGATACTGCCCAGCAAGTCTCGGAGTTTCTTGTCATCACCCTTAGCAGCATTTTGGATACTCGTCAAAATTGCCACGTCGAGCGCAACTACCGGAAGCACTCCGTCTCTCTCGGCCGCGATGGACGTGGGAGTTCGTGCGTTCGGGTCAACAAGCGAGCTCGTCGGCGCTACTTGCGAGGTCAATGACACTTGTCCGGGGACAGGCGTCCCGGCGGCACGAGAGCTACTCGGAGTAGGGCTGTCTCCATTCAAGCCGTCCTTGCCAGCTCCAAAGATGTATGCTGCAGGCGTGCCGTTTCCGTTTCCGTTTCCGCTTCCGTTGCCGCCCGCGTTTGCGTTTCCGTCTGGTGCGGGGGAGCCAGCATGCGATCCACTTGGGGTTCCATTGATGCCGTTGTCTCCCTTGCCGAGAAAATTAAACGAGCTTCTCTCTTTGCTAGGTGTGGAAACCTCTTGCGATTGGGATGCTGTTCCAGTTGTAGACGACGACGACGACGTGATGGATGGCTTCACCAAGGTCAGAATGGCCAGCTGAGCGGCCGACGACGGATCATCAGGCATGTCCACGTCGTACGCGTTATAAGACCGCTCGACCAATTTCCGA
Organism: Claviceps sp. LM84 group G4; assembly: GCA_018360345.1. NCBI lineage: Eukaryota > Fungi > Ascomycota > Sordariomycetes > Hypocreales > Clavicipitaceae > Claviceps > Claviceps sp. LM84 group G4. The sequence continues at coordinate 27,174 of SRQH01000172.1, read as the reverse complement.
CGCCCTCGAAGTTTAGTGCTGTTGTCGAATATTGATGGATCAAAGACTCCCATGGGGGCCAGGATGACCTCATCGTACGTCTTGAACGTATACTTCTTCGTTGACTGGTTGGGAGCGCGGACATGAAAATGACTGAGCTGCACCGAGATGTCTGCTTGAGCCATGGTGCAGTGTTTTATCTTCAGCTCTTCAGCGAGAAGGAAATCATAGCGTCTCTGCAGGTTAATGTCTTGATAGGGGAAGTTGTCGTAGAGCATCATCTTGAGAAAGATTTCGGTTATATCGTATCCGCCGTACTTTAAGTTGATTCTGGAGTCCTCAATGCAGAGACCATCCTCCACGCAAGTGACCGATGTCTTCTGCGCGCCCACATCTACAACACAAGCTCCCGTATACCCAGCACCAAAGGTAGCCGCCATGCTCTCTTGCACAAAGCACACCTTGTTAAACTCGAACCACGTCATGCACGAGCGCAGGACTTGCTCCACGTACCGCTTGTCGTATAGGTCGGGTATGACAAATACGCAGCTATACTGCTGCCACTCGCTGTTGGTCTTCAGCCCCAACTCGTTTCGGAGAGCTTTGTCCAGCAGGGTCTCAAAGTCGTCGAAGAGGTGTTCTTGGCTGGAGTAATCGTCTTCGTTCCAGCAGCCATGGCGCAACGGCCACCAAAGTTTGAACTTGGGATCCGAGTCATCCGGAACACGAAGCGCTTCGGTGCCGAGGAAGCAAGATGCCGGTGAGTCGGGATCTTCGAGTGTATTTACGTCTGTCCAGTCAATCTCCAGTGGATCGTTGTGCCTCTCGATTATCTCAGGCTCGACACGGCGATTAAACGTCTGCACCAGTTCCTTGGAATTCGGCAAAACCTTTCTCTTGTTGGCACGCATTTCGGTTTTGAGGTCACTGCACATTTTGGAGTACTTCTTGATCCATTCCTCGCCATACTGATGGTCGGCCGTCTTGGCTTCGAACTGTCTCCGTGGTAGCGCCTCGTACATCTCGGACTCAGTTTGAGGGAATTTTGTCGCTAATACACTGGGTATTGTACGAGGGAGGGCGTCACTGGCGAAGCCTATGCGAAGATTTTGGCTGCCCGGATGAATGACAATGATGCGCGACGGATCAACACCACCTGCCGGTGTTGCGCCGCCGTCTTCATCGGCGATATCTGGAACGGCCAGAAGAGCTTCTCCATTTGCCGTTTTGGACAGATTTCGGTCGAGATCTCGGGCAGACTGAACGAGACGATCTCGGTTTGCATCGCTTTGGAGACGCAGAGAAAGAATCTGATCATCGCGCTTCATGAAGTCACTGCGCAGACGTACAAAACAGCTTAGTTTAGGTGCATGTCACATCGGTGCCGTTACATCTAGAGTACTGTCGAGAACTTACGTGTAGTAATTTTTTTGATTGATAGGGGCGACATCCGGCCAGTTCGAAAGCTTCATGCCATTATCGGTTCTCTCCAACCCTTGACTGCATCGTCAGTCCCAGCTGCCCTTGCGGCGTTGCCATGTGCGCAAGCGAGTAGCAGTAGGTTCACTCACCCTCGCGAAGAAGAACCCTCTCGGAAACCTTTCCAACCATGATGATATCCTTGCCCTTTCCGAGGAGGGCTGGCCAACTGTGGAATGAATTGATTTGATGGACGTTGCATGCGACGGTTGGAATAGCTCAGCTGGATGATGGCAGATCGCGAAGTTCCCAGCGCGACACACCTCTTATCGATGGCAATGGAACTCAGCAAGTGGGGCATCTTCGAGACTTCGACTTCTCTGGGGCCCTGGCCCCTGGGCCAGCAATTCGCGGATCGGCTAAATCTTTGCCCGCGCTGGGTTTCTTTAGACAAAGTGAAAGGAATCAACGACCTCGTGCTGGGACGGACGAGTCACGACTCACGACGAGTTGTTCAAATTATCGGAAACGCAAGAATAAATGCGCAGCCTCGTTTTTCTTCACTCAAGACATCGTTCCCACGGACCAGGGATAGCGGTCTTTTAGAGGGAGACATCTTATTCCGTATCACAGTGCGTCCTGAGCAATCAGAGGCGCCATTATCAGCCAACACCAAGTCTTCAATCAATATAGGCTGATACTCTGCTCGACCTCTATTGTGTCTTCGTGTCGCGCTTTTGTTCTGCAATGACTTTTTCGATGATGAGGGACTCGAGTGAGATGTCAAGTCATCGATCTTCATTGATCTTTCGGGAACCTGTCCCGCTACCCAAGCTCAGCTCCCTGCGACATGCACGTTGGTCATGATAGGAAACGTCTGGCAATCCACGCAATGATGAGCCGCGCATTTCGATGGCAGGAATGATACTTTCACTAACAAAATGAATTTGGCCTGCAATCTGGATCGTCACATGCATATACCACTCTCGTGGACTCGTTATTGTGTCAGAATATCATAGCTCTCTTATGTTGTGCCGGTAAGTTCCATCTTTTTGGGACGACGAAACTGTACGGAGTATACTGCACCATTACTGCACCATTGTTGGACAGCTCGGGCAGTTAACCGATATTCTTCCGCTTACTGGAGAACGAACAACGGTGCTCACCGGGACATGACCTCGAGAGCTAAAGCGTGCTCATGTCTTTGCTTCATGGAGCTCGTTGCAACAACGATCATGCAGATGGTTCTACCGCAAGTTTGGAAGTCCGTCCGGCGTCAGTACGATATGCTTCGAAGGCAAAGCTACGTGTCGCGAGGAAATCCATTTCTTGGAACCTTGGCCGCATCTTGTCAACTATTTCTCATAATCGTTGGCCGTATCTTTGTACCAGTGTTGACAGAATGTCGCCTGCGCACTTGGAAATTTGGAATCTTACTCCCAGGGCCAGTGGCCAGCCTGATCCTAGCGACGTTGTTGGGATTGCGCATTTGAGGTGGATCTGTAGAGGTACTCTACGGCATGTGACATCAGAATTGCCACTGGATTGTCAACATTACCGACACATTAACTATCCTTATTTGCAGCATTTGCACACTGCTATGAATTCGGTAGTTCTTGATGAAGGACTTTACGGTTTATTGCATACATACTCTCGGTAAGTATGAGGCCAACCGGATTATTATTGAGAGTGGAATGTTGGTCACTTATTAGGCGACTTGTCTGCCGGACGGCCTCTAGGGTGGGATCACTTCGAGTCTTCGACTTGTCGACACTGCACAGGTATCCGCTTAGGTACCTACGTACCTAATCTATGGAGGTATATACACAGTACGATGCAAAGAGTTACCTTGTACAGATGTCCGAATCTATCATTACAAATGAAGCAATGAAAAATCAATAGCTTAAAATACCCCAGTGGTCGTTATGAGATCTCAGTGCCGCGATGCAATAGGTACCTACCTAGCTAGGTATGTTGCGACAATCGTGGACTTCTCTCAATCGATACATGTCACCTGACGTCACTTGCCACGCCTCATTTGGCGTTCAAGGTTTAATAAACACCCCGGCTTCAACCGAACATCAAACAACACCTTCTCGTGACAACATCCGGATTTACATACCCGGCTACTGCTCGTTTAAAGCCTCTTCCGCCTCACATATTTCTTGACGCTATTTCCGAAGGCAGACGTGAGATACAAACATTTGTCCGGTCCAATCACCAAACTCCTGTCCCGAGATCCTGATTGCAAAACTCAAAACGGTCGTCGCCAAAAATTTCTCCTTGCGATGGCTCCTATCCCAGTCTATAGCTCCAGCGCCATTAACGCCGCCAAGGCAAGCGGTGTTACTCCGCAGACTGCAACTCCGGCCGATGCAAGCGAAGGTGGCCGTGACAACCAGGACCGAGGCCAAGGCCAAGACCATGGCCAAGACCAGGGCCAGGGCCAAGACCGAGGCCAAGGCCAACATCAACCAGAGACATCTATAATCACTGCTACGTTTGAGGCATATCCACCAGCTGCGCAGCCTGGAGCTCTTCCATCCCTCCCCAAGCAGACGGCGACGCCGCTCGCCAACAATGTGTTGCCAACACCCACGCAAACCAACTCATCTTTGAGCGGAAATCCTCCTTTGCCACAGCCGGGCGCTGTTCCTGTACCTCCAGGCTACTCGGCATCGAATCCGAATGCTTTGCCCCCTCCACCAAAGGCTGGCGAGTCAGTCAACAGTCAGCAGCAGGTGGCACCTGTCGTTACGGCCATGCCACCGCAAATGATGTACGAACCACCTCGGGCATCTATGCCAACTCAGGGACGGTCATCAACTTCCACAGAGGCACAATTTATGGTGACCGGTCTAGATAGACCCGGACCGACACCTATTCATCCCTCCGCGGGCTACTCGCCGCCAGCCGGCGGCTACCGACAGGACGTGGCAGCTGCAGGGTACAACCAATATTCACGATCAACAGCGGCGTTTGAGAATCAGGGTCAGGCAAGCGTGTGGGACACGGCAAAGAAGTGGGCTGCTTCGGCCGGTGAGAGTCTGGCTGCCGCGGAGAACGAGGTTTGGAAACGAATCAACAAGGATTGAGGGGCCAAGGCGGCACGGCCTAATGTAGGATGTATCGATACTACCAAAACGAAACCTGGTTTAACTTGCTCATATCTCTCTTTTGGCAACCAGTTTTGTGATGTACGGATGTCGGAGTTTTCAAAGATTCTTGGTGACAGGTGGCGCCGCCGTCTGCTGTGTAATGTTATCGCGTACAGTTGTTCGTGGCAAAAGCCTGTGCTGAGGACTCGTCGAACATGGGATTTTGCAACAAGACTTGCATGTATGTACCAGGCAAGGACCACTCGGACCGGGAAGCGCTGGTGGAGTATTGCGCTATTCAAACGAGAGAGAAGCCGTGGAGGAAACGACGTATCAAACGGACAACGTGCATTCACAATTTCACATCTCTATTGCCACCTCGAAACAAAGAAAATAAGGGGAAATCGAACTATGTATCGAAAAACTTCAGGGAACAGCATGGCGCCACTTGTGGAGGACTTGTGTATCTGTCCCGTGACCACCATGCACATCGGTCGGGCATCGGGTTCGTCTGCTTATTTTGCGGGTTTACAAACGGGATGAGACTGTGGAGATGGGCTCCCTCCCAACGGCGCAGGCAGGGTATGACTCCGAATGAGTGGGCGACTTACAACGGTGCGAGCAGTCCATGAACATATCAGAGATGCATCAGGCAGACAAAGGCGGCGACATTCCGGCATGTATGTATGTATGTACATATGTGTGTATGGATATTGCTTGGCTATAAGGCCGATTGATACTGGACGAAGCCGCACTCGGCGACGGAAACAACAGAACAGTTCATGGAACTCGAAACATTGATTGCGAATTTGCGCCCACGGACATGGGCAATATCCTGGTCATAATGCAACGCTGTTGTTTCCAGCACACTGGCTGCTGGCAGAGCAACCTGTTTTACTTTTTGGCTTCACAAAACTCTGCCGTGTGTATCCTATTTGTTCAAAGCGCGTTATGCACTCGAGTCTGTGCTCTCCTCTCTCCCCTCCCTCCAGGCTCCCTCCCTCCCTCACAAAATTGCCTCTACTCCCTCATGCCCCTGTTCTTCTTTTGTTCCAATTTCCAAAGCGAGCGGAGAAAATGCCAAGCAAAAGGAAGGAGACGGAGAGGTATGGACGAGCTGGTGAATCGTGATGCAGCATTGCAGCTCGTTCGCGGCATGTGGGGTTGCAGGCAAAATCGTCCCATCCCTGGCGGAAGTTATTGGCAAGGAAGTTGGCTACTTGGTCTTGTTCATTAACATTTTTCCATTAAGAAACTTTTGGGGGAGTTAAATGCCATCGGATATTGACAGTTGTACGAGAAGTCGAGGTTTTGAGCACCAAGATCACAAATACCGTACTTAGGTGTTCTTTTACTTGGCGTGCAGCCATCGTAGCACCATAATCAGACCATATCATGTTAGTGCCAAATTCTGCCAATACATATATACGTGACATTTAGAGCGAGCCTCATCCGTCCGGGCGTCCATCTCTTATCGTGGTCCAAGGCTGACTCCACAGATCTCGCCGCCTCGCGAAATGCAGCAAAACATGGCGATGACAGAAAATCACCTTCTTGGGAAGTATACATCGCCCGACCGTCGACGCCGATGGGGATGGATCATGGGGGGGCGGGGAAGGACACGGAGGACCAAGAATGGTTGTATGAGACAATGGAAATGAGTTGTGACTCGTGAGTCTAAGAGGGTCCTTTGTGAGGACTGGAATACCAAGCCAAGCCAAGCCTGTTGAAGTTCTAAGGGAACCTTTTTCCTTTGGGCGTCTAAAATCTTGTTCACGAGATGGCTTGGACGGTTTACGCGACGAAGGGACGACCCAATCGGATAAACGAGGTCTCGTTTGCCTCTCCCAGGTCTGAGATCAGTAGCTTCAAGCTTGGAATCGGAAATTTTTGTTGTTGTTCTTGTCATCATCTAATCCGGCAAGGTTCTAAAACCGGACTGTATCATCTGTACCTATGCAGTCACCAGTGCGCGGCGAAGGGATGATCGCTCAAATCGCTGATTGAGTCTGATTCGGGACACGTTGTGCAAATGTGTCGATAAAATGACAAATGGAATATCATCATAGCTATTCAATGTTTATTATTGATATTATCTACAAGTCCCTCTTAGATGTTGTCACTTGTGTGCCATGTCGGGATACACCAAGTTACGAGGAGAGGTAACGTAGTGTCATAGGCTGCGTACCAAGGTTCTACCTAGCCCTTTTGTCGTCATGATCATCATGCAGAGTAATGATCGACGCGCAGTATTGCCTCTAACAGCATAAGTCACTAGCTTATTGCACTGTTCATTGGATATCGGGCATGAAAGAGCTTAGAGTTCTGACAACTTCTGAGTACGTGTTGGTGAAGACTTTAGTCCATGCCAACTATGTATATATGCGATCATGGGAGTGCACGCATAGACTCGGTGTGTTTGGTTTGGCACACGATACACCTCTTGTAAGTTTATACCGGCTACGTGCTTTCCTCTTACTCGTTGAACACCAAGTTGAGGACCCCCGGCGTTCTAGCATGGTCCTAGGACCTAGAAATTAGTTCGCAATTGCCAATCTGTCTTTGTTATTTGATATCGCATAGACTCGGTGTGTTTGGTTTTGGTACACAATACACTTCTGCATTCCCTACGTGCTTACCTTCTACTTGTCGAGCACCAAGTCGAAGACCCCCTGGTGGTTCCAGACATGTCGTGGCTCTATGAGATCGGTTCGCAATAACCTATACATATGTCAATTGATGTACGGCCCTCGAGGCAGGGCAGGTCATATGAGCCAAATCCTGATTCCTGTGTGCAAGATGCTAGACAAAAAAAAGAACCGCTGTGCATAAGACGCTGCATGCAGCTTTCCGTACTGTTTTTGTTGCAATGTTGACGAATCGTTCCTGCTGCCAGCTGGTGACAGGTGTGATAGTCTTCGAGCCAGAATAGTCATGAGATGAACACGCTCGGTGACGCTCCTGCATGGATGATGGTGTTGGCTGCCAGGGCCTCTTCAACAGATGAATCATGAATGCAAAGTAGCTTGAAATGCAGACAGCAACAATAATTCAAGCCTCCAATCTGGCTGCCATGTGGCATGTTTCGGCCATCATGCAACAATCAACTCCATTTACAACACCAAAGAATGTCCCTTTCACGAATCACTACCCGTCCACGAGCACAACCTCCTCCATATCAGCAGCAGCAGGCAGGCCACAGCGACCACAAACGGTAATTTCGGGCACCGGCAAACAAGCAAAGTAACACATCATATTATTCAATGACTGGTTCATATTCGATGATTGGTTCGCTCTTCAACAACAAACCAAAGGCCCCCCCTGGGCCCCTTTTGCCGCTTACAAGTTACGCACCCCCTCCCTCCCCGAAAAGACGTTCCATTAAGCTTCTAGCGCTCTTTTTCCTCAGTTCTCTTTTTTTTTTTTTTTTTGGTCTTTTTTCTCCTCGGCTCGCTCCCCTCGTTATGAATACAGACCGAGATCCGGGGAAATGCAGACCGCACTTGCCGGCCGTGGGATTCCAGCGCGCCCGGACTGACTTTCGCGTCCGACGCCGACCCCCGCGACCCCCGCGACCCCCCGGGCCCCCGGGGCCGCACAGAAGTCCAAGAAAGAGAAAGTGAGTGTCAAGTGCGTGGGATCGGAAGTACGAATTGAGTCAAGCCTCAGGAACGCGTGGGCTCGATGATAATTAGAAAGGATTCAGACAGATCTGAGACGTGGGCTAGCGAGCAGATTGTGGACCTACCTATGTACCTAGGTAGCGTCCAACGAGGTTCACTTTTGTGGTTATGTATTGTTCAGTACACCCCCCTCCCCCCCTCCCCCCCCCCCATTTCTTGCCCCTGGCCCCTCGGGAGGAGAAGGTGGGGAGTGGAAGGGGGGAGAAGTGATCCAGAAGGCTTTCGTTTCTTTTTCTTCTATTCTATGAACGGTCTTGGGGGGAAGGGCTCGGGTTAAAATCGTCTGGTGTCGTTGTCCACGTGTACGGAGTAAAATTCAAGTCTTTGTGCGGAAATGCCATCGCGGGCAGCGCTTCCCTGTCGTTGACGTGGCTAGGTTGTTTGTTCACACTATCACGGGTTGGTGTGTCCCGATGGAAAGAAGCGGCAGGGTCTAAAGATCCAATTGCATGTACCTACGTGTGTACCTACTCCGTACTCCGTACATAGGTATGTACTTATGTACCAAGAACAGGTGGAAGAACAAGGCCTCGCCGGCCCTTTTGCGCAACCATAGGTATCGTGCTCTTGTGATTCGTAACGAGGTCATCGCTCTTCTATTTATCCCAGGATAATAATATGCTTGCATCGTTCTAATTCAAGCATCGAGTACTGGGTTTGTGCAAAGTGTGTGAGTTTACTATTATTTTCATGTACAATACCTCCTACCTTAGTTACATATCTACGAGTACATGACTTCACCTGTGACCTGCCTCGACGACATCCACTTTGACTATGTACGAGGTACCTAGGTACCTACCTGGTACATAGCTGTGTGGAGAAGCCTTGATCCTCGTCTGACTCTAACTCTAACTCGCTCAATCCCATTCTGATTTCCTCGCCAATCTAGATGGAGAGTCGTAGTGCTGCCAAGGCTTGCTAGGCCGGCGCGCGACCCCCTGCCATATGTGCTGTGCGGTACAGATTAAGGCTGAGTGAATGACATCTCGCGCTAGACCGGGGAGGGACGACCCTCAGTATCAGGCTGACTTGACTTTTTTGGCCAATCCTTTCCCCCTTCAGGAACATCCGGATCGCTATCGTCTTGGACCGATGCATGACACAGTCATGGTACCTTTCACGTATGTATATAGGTACCCCGAAGGCACTTGTCTCCTATTTGGGTAATATTTGACGGTTTCTCTTCTTGTATTCTCCAGGCTGTGCCCGGCATGCCCTAATATCTTGGTCCGCAGCGCCGATTTTCTGCTTCTGGCTCATTCAACCCTGGCCTTAATCGCCTGATCCCGGCTTATAAAACGCAACGGCTTCCAGAAGACTTTAAAACGAAAAATAGAAGCAATTCCACAATTCCACATCGGGTCTAGGGCTTAGTTAAAATCGTTGTCAGGTGCTTCGCTACTTCGTCGCCAACTTCCTCAGTGCCGGCACTTCCGCCCATGTCCTTCGTTCTTAGCCCGCCGTCAATGGCGGCCTTAACGGCAGCTTCCACAGCCTTGGCCTCCTCTGGGAGATTGAGCGAGTATCGTAGCATCATAGCGACTGACAAAATTGTTCCGATGGGGTTGACAATTCCCTTGCCGGAGATGTCGGGGGCGGAGCCTACATCATGTAACAATCAGCATGTTGAATCCTCAAAGCTCGGCCTCCTTTTTGATCGTTTGGCCTCGTGATCGAGGGTCTCTTAAATCAGATGACAAGCCCGGTTCGCCTGATGATGTTCGGTGTTCACATCGACACCATTCGCCGGTTCAAGGGCAAGGCGCGAAGATTTTAAGCAAAGAAGATTATGAGCATGGATGAACTGACCGTGGATGGGCTCGTAAATGCCGTTGCATTTGCCCTTACCGTCCGGAATACCACTCAAGCTCGCACTGGGGAGGAGGCCAATACTACCAGGAATAACACTGGCTTCGTCGCTAATAATATCACCGAACAAGTTGCTTGTGACGACCACTCCGTTTAGGCCCCGTGGGTTCTTGACCAAGATCATGGCCGCACTATCAATGAGTTGATGCTCGATCTTCAATTCGGGAAATTCATTCTCAAACGTCTCCGTCATGACCTTTCGCCACAAGCGACTGGTAGCCAGGACATTGGCCTTGTCCAAAGACCAAACTGTCTTGTCTCCGCGGCCGCGGGCCAAAAACCCGGCCAATCGGGCCACACGCTCGATCTCGGGACGAGAGTAGGGCTCCGTATCCCAGGCGGTGCCGGAGCCATCATCTTCCTGTCGATCTCCAAAGTAGATTCCACCAGTCAGCTCGCGAACAATGACAATATCGGTACCGCGGCAGATCTCCGCTTTGAGCGGCGATGAGTCCACCAGGGCGTCTGAGGCAAAGAAGCAGGGGCGCAGGTTCCCGTAAGTTCCCATTTCTTTGCGCAACTTGAGCAATCCCTGCTCTGGTCGAACAGCACCGGTGCCCCATTTAGGGCCGCCGATGGCACCGAGAAGGACGGCATCTGCGGATTTGGCGGCGTCGAGCGCTTCGTCTGTAAGAGGGCTGCCTGTGGCGTCGATGGAGCACTGAGAGGCGACAAGGGTATGTGTCAGCGTGAGATGACTCGGACCTTGAACATCCACACAATGCGACGAAAAGACTAGACCTGGGGGTAAATATCGGGCAAGAAGGGCGACGCGCAGCGAATGAACTTACACCGCCGAGCAATTTCTCGACTAGATTGAATTTGCCAACACTTGGTCTATGTTGTTCAATGGCACGGAGAACCTTGTTTGTTGCCGCAAGGACAACTTATGTTAGCTGCTATGACTAGCGACCGTGCCCAGACACCATTAGGCAGGGATAGACCCGTTCCGTTCTGTTGCCAATCTGGCGCGCCGCGCCGCGACGTGGCTCACGGGAAGAATGGTGGTGAACATACCTTGACACCTTCGGCGACGACCTGTCGAGATGCTCACCGCATTAGCCTGATGCTTTACTCTCTCGAGTCGGATCCAGAGACGGGAATCGAGGCGAGCTGTGACGTACCTCGGGGCCGCAGTGATCGCCGGCAAAAACCACAATGTTGTGCTCAGTCATGGTGGAATTCAAACGTAAAAAGCGGTAGTCTTTGGTGCTTTGGTGCAAGAGGAATGGTTTGCGGTGCGGCTCGAGTGCCCGCAGATGGCAGCAGTGAATAAATACGTGTCTCGTGATTGTCGTCGTAACCCCTCCCCCTCTAGCCGAGATCGGAGCTGGTGTCGCCGGCTCATGCGGATGGATTAATTATCCTCACCCGGAAAAAAAAAAAAAAGCTTATTCATTAGCCAATTCCCCGCGCAGCTGGGCTCTTTACTGATCCGTGGCCTGAATACCTACTGCAGGCGTCTTCATGGACGCAGTCACGCAACAACATGTTTTGAAGTAAGGGAAGGAAGAGATGCAATCGTTTGGCTTTGCGCTCCAGCTCGCGGCCAGCCGCGTCACATGAGTCTACTCCGATGTGAGCCGTTTCGCTTGGCCCATTTTTTTTCCTGTCGTCCAACGAGATGGTCATTGGATGCTGCTACCTATGTACATAGTTAGGTACCTGCTAGGTAGGTACATATGTACTGCGTTACCGCAGCCGTCCATTAGCCGGCAGAAGTTGATAGGCCAAGCCTTCATGTGAGGTGACGTCGCCTTCTTTCACGTGAGGAGAAGCTCATGTTGTCTCCAGCATGTCGTCTATGGAAGGTATGTAACCGTTCTAGTCAATTGCCTTTCCACGTTTTTGCCTGTATCTCCTCGACAATGCCTTTCCTCTTGCGTTTCAACTTTCACCTCTTTCCTATTCTCTGGTGGCAAGGCATTCGCTGCGCCGCTGCCAGATCCTGCTCCTGATCTCGTGTCAGATCCACCTGAGGCCCGCGGCAGTCTCCGAATGGAGCCACGTTGCTTTGTGCACTCTGATGTGTCCATGTTTCTCTGTGCACCGAACCGTTCCAAGAGCGCTGGACCTTGGGTCGTACCTGGGCCTGTATCCTCCGAGCATTCGCGGCCAAGTTCGTCCACAAATTCCGCTACATGAGCTGCGGGGGCGGTCATCGAGAGGACTTTTTTTTTTCTTTTCGATTGAGACTTTCAGGACCACGTTGGGTAACAAACGAACGGTCTTTGGCAAAATCAGCTCACCTGAGTCATGAGGGCACCAGTCTGTCTGATCCAGTACTGCATCACTGCATGTACATGTACAGCACGAGGTCTCTCACTGTGTTGTCGTTGACTGTCTTTTGTACTACCTAGCATGTCCGAATCCGTACTCCGTATGTCGTCCGCGTCACCACCTCGAAAGGGCGTGAGCGCGTCAAACAGCGTTTAGTTCGTAGTCAACAGAGAATGAAGATTTGATCATGTGTCAGGATTCTGTCCGGATTCTTTGTATGCTGTACCAAAGGAGCAAGTCATCGCCTCATCCCAATTTAGTCCCCGACAGGTTACGGAACCTTGAAACGTCATTCGCAAGCGCCATACGAGCAACTGTGTTCCCTCAGCATCAATACTTTTCCGGTTTATATAACCTTGCTTCCTGAACGTTGCGGTCATGGAACACGACACGTATTGCATTTGACGATCCTGAACCTATGCAATCGTCTCTGAATTACAGAGCCGATGCGTTATGCAGTGGGCCGGATGTCTGTGTACACAAGAAAGCAAAGGAGCTACTAGTAGATGAAGTCGTAAGGCGGTCAAGTCCTGAGTGTGGAAGCAAATCAACCAGTTGTCTTTCGAAAATTGACAGGTCATCCATCAGTTGTTAGTATCTCCCTAATTATTCACTCGAGAGTGGTATTCTGGCACCATGTTTGTGTTGTGTTGTGTTGTGTTGTGCCAAAGACGGATCGACGGAACCCCCAAAATACCAAAACACCAAAACACCAAAACGGCGAGATTCCGTGGTGTTTTCTCTCGACCAAGTCTGTGCTCGGAAAGTGGCGCGGTAACGACGCCGGTGAGTACCGGGACAACTCTGTGGAATCAAGGCCCGTAAGAGCGAGAGGACGGCGTACCTGGTAATAAGCGCATGGGTTTCACAACGGCCGTTTTTAGCGCATCGTGGCAGTAAGATTTAAAGATATGAGGTATGTATGTACATACGACCCAGGGCGGGGCGATGAGCTGCATCATCGGGGTTCCTGCCCAAGTACAGAGCACGTACAGTAGATGTACTCTTACGGGCTAGAAGAGCCAGAGCTACAAGTAGTCTACTGTAGGCGATAGGTTTTGGTACAAGCAGATTTGAGAAGAGGGTGTTTATGCAGGCAAAGAGCCCCTTGCTCTCACTCATCCACAAACGCCTGGAAAGCGAAGAACACGGGAAAAAATGTTGCAATACAAATCATTTCACTGCTACGGAGTACACTCTGTATCTTGCGGAACGTTTGTACCTGCGCCGTGTCAGATGCAGGGCAACTGAAAGTTGTGGCTGGGAGGATGAGAGCAGTTTGGCTTTTGCTGTGACTTCAGCGCTACAGTTGATTGGCTGGCTGCATGTTACAGAGTTGACAAAACCAGACCCATATACGGAGTACTCCGTAATAAATGTCTAGGTACCTACGGAGTACATCAAGTCAAGAAGATTCATCATTCCGGCGACGTCTCACCCTTAGTGCGGCCTTGACTCCTGACTCCTGGAGTCCTGAGTCCTTCCACGCAGAAGAGGGTTAGGTAGGAGATGCTCAGATCCAATGGGCGTATCGGATCAGATGGCCTCGTTATATCTATGTACTATAATCTACCTAACTATGTACTCCGTACACGACGTACCGTTTGAACTCCAACAGACGCGCCGGTGAGTCTTGTGACAAGACTGTGCAAGTGTGCCTCTGTGCCTCTGTCTGTACCTATTTCTGTACCTCTGTAAATGTGACCGTGTCTGATACATATACTTACGTGCGTGTCTTGAACGAGGTTTCCTGCCACTGCAGGCACTGGACAGTCAGTGAGTCACAGACTCGGGCTGTGGCTATTTCTGGGCCCTGGTGGACGTGCGTGGCGTGGCGTGGCATGTGCGGTAACTCCCCGCCGGGAATGAGGACATCGAGAAGTTGGTCGCTGGTCCAACCTGGCGAACGTCGAATAGGCAGGCAGCAGACGCAGGGCGGGCCAATGCCAGGCAGGGGTGGCGCCTGCCCAGCCCAACATGGCATGGGAACGACTGTCGAGTGTCGACCACTCGATCGTCCATCATTCGTACTTACTACTCCGTAGGTAGGTACAGTGGCCCCGCAAAAATAACACAAAACTTCCTCCACTTGATACATTTCAACGGGTGGCAAACAAGTTATTGATGCAGTAAATTATTGAGAGTTCATGATATAATAGACCCTTCTCAATGAAGCATTTTTTGACATTTTAATGGCACGGTTGAAAAAATGTGAAATAAACAGGCGTGGTGATCCAAGAGGGGTCCGATATGGCGTTGGGCGTTATTTTTACGGAGGGACTGTATGTACTCCGTACCTACTCTGTACTCTGTACTCTCAGCTCTTGTACGGAGTACCTAGTGCGTGTCCAGTTTTCAACGTCCAGCCATCACCACATGCATCCTTCTGCAACTGCTCACGGACCCTACCCGCTCAATCGCACGACCCCGTCCTCCTCCGTAATCACGGGCGACGGCCTTCGCCGCGACAAGCAGCAAGCCATCCACCAAATCATCTAGCCAGACAGCCAGCCAGACAGACAGACAGACAGCCAGCCAGCCAGACAGACAGACAGCCAGACAGCCAGACAGACAGACAGACAGACAGACAGACAGACAGCAAGTCAGCCAGCAAGTCAGCCAGACAGCAAAGCGGAGAATAGGTTTGGAGAGAGGGAAAAGGATTCCTCTGTGCTGCGACTTCCGACTTGATTTTAATGTCCTCAAACCCGGACCCTGGCTCGTCTCCATGGAATCCTCGAATCCGTCAACCCAGTTGGGGTCTAGGATCAAGGCCCCGTCCACCCCCAGACGGGGCTTGCTAGCTGTATTCTGCATCTCCATTGCAGCACGAAGCATTTGGCAGCCAACTGCGCCGGAAGAGATTACTGCCTTGGTTCATCATTGTCGTTGTCGTCGTCGTCGTCGTCGTCGTCGTCGCTGTCGCTGTCCTGCGTGCATCCTTGGGGCGGCCGGCTCCCCAACGAGGCCCAGACAGGCTACCTGCTCTGGACGTGCGCCCAAGTATAGCCCAAATCCACCTTTGAGCCCACCTTGATCCCACTTGCTCCAACGAGCTTCCCACCAAGTCTGGAAGACCGGCCTGGCAGCTTGGGGGCTCGGCGTCACGAATCGACGGATCCCCTTTCAATGTTCCGCGACAGTAGCTGTACCCTGCCTCCAGATGCCCAGCGGCCCTCTCTTCCACTCATCCGATACTTGTACGCTTGGCCAAGATCAGAGAAGGGGGTGGAATTACCTACGGGTTAACGCTCCCTAGTCTAAATCAACAAAAAATCACCCCAGTTTACACGTTGGCGAGCTGGTGTCGCCGGCTGTCCTGCTACAGTCGGGCGTGCCTGACTATGTTAGCTCGAAGGAAGTTTGGATGAATGAGTCGGCCGTGACATTGGGCCTTCTCCGTCTCTAAGGAATCACGAACCCCCCCCCCCTTCTTCCGCTCTCTCTCTCTCTCTCTCTCTCTATGACACACTGTCACGACTTGTAGACGCGTACATACTGTTTGTGTCTTTCCGGAAGCGCTGCTACCAGGCTAGAGAGGCCCATCTCTCCATAAATCATGTCATTCGTTGTTACCAGTGGTCAAGCTCGGCGAGGATGGCAGAGAGAGTTGCCATAGGGCTTATCTGTCAAACCCCGTCTAATACACACGCCTCAAGCTCAAACACAGCACCTACTCGAGGCACAATTTCATCTCGGCGGCGTTTGCGGTCTGGTCCATATGCCTGTCCATCCTAAGAGCTTCCCACACCTCTTTCTGACTCTTCGACTTCCCGATTCCTCCCAGTGCGTGTTTCTCTGTACTCCCCCCACAGAGAAGCACACCTATTCCCTTGGACCCGCCTTCTTGTCGTGCCTGTCGGATGATTAAGTTGTGGGCGTTGGCCCCTGTCCTTTCCATCTTCGACAAGTCTTTTGACAAGCCTCATATGAGGCGCATCTTTCTCTTTCGTCTTCGCCAAGTCCGAGTTCAGCTTGGACTACAGCTTGGAGTTACCTTTGTACTATATCCGCGCCAAGCCTTCCATAACAAACGAACGTAGCTGTCTCTTCCGTTCCCTTCTTTCAAGTCTCTCACTTCGACAGCATATATACACACAGCAGTGGACGACCAATACGCCTCACGAACCAATAGACCCCATTGTCACGACTCGCATCACGAGGAAATCTGCTGAGGCTATACATTTCTTTTCTCTTAAACGATCGGCACGTTATACATTAGTTGCAGCCTTGTCTCTTTCGATCAGTCATTCGTTTACGGTACCCCGCCATCAGTCAACGTACATATCAACGACCAGGTTTTGCTCTATCGATAACTTAGAGGCTAAAGCCGTCAAACGTGGTTGGGATTCCATAACCACGAATCTCCATTCTCTTCACTTGTCTGGTTGGTCTTTTCTCTATTAAAACAGTTTCAACCAAATTCACGCTGTGGCAAAGCATCGACGTCGTACGGGACAATGATACTATGCCCGACGGCTGAAGAATGCCTGTTGATATATTGGGCCTTCAGGCGCAAACTGACATTACGGCTTTTTGCCAGGCAGTAAACCGGAAGCATCGGGTCATTCTCTCATTCATTTTCAACTCGGACCGCTCACGTTTCCTGGAAGCCAGCCAACGCATCGAGACGATTTCGTCGCCCAAAACTCTCGGCTCGTTGCTGATAGACGCTTGTTAATCATAGCCTCGCCTCGAATCTCGCTGAGTCACCCTGGTCCCTTGGTTTTCTTTTAAGCCATAGCACGCTGGACCTGGGTATTCACCAAGGGTTGCTTGCTGTTGCTCGAGACTGGATATGAGCGCCCATACCGTACATGCAAACGACGGATCGTTATTTGGTGGAACCATTTTGCCGAGCCCTCCAACTTCACAACCTCGAAAAAGGCCAGCATTGATTCAAACGGGCTTTGCATACGGTTTGGGAGATACTGCACATCACATATCCTCGTGGGGTGGTATGCCTATGCATCAGCCCTCGGATCCGGCCACTTCGCAACCAACATCTGCATCTCGAGATCTCCTTCCTTCCGCAGGTGAGCAAAAACTTTGCTGAGTCGGCAATTGGTTCGTAAAAATCTGACTATGCTCCTTCTAGCTTCTTGGCATTCGCCCTCCTGTGGCGAGGTTCTCGACTACCAAGGCCTAGACACAGAGAGTCCGATCGGTCAAGCTTACACCACGGATGAAGGTGTACCGATAATTGATTTGAGATTTTCTAATCAAGAACAAGAAGCGAGTGGCTTGGTTTTGGAGGCTGGGATGAACAAACGGCGATTTTCGGGCTCTTCATTGGCCGTCTCCGGCTCTGAGCCATTATCTGACATCCCTTCGACCTATGATGATTTTCCCGCCAGCATGTCGGAGGCTCCGTCTTACGCAACAGACTACTTGCCCACCTCGAATCGCACATCACTCATTTCGTCTATTCATCTCTCCCCGGTAGCTTCGCCCGGGGGTAATTCTCACAGTCGGCATGATCAGGTTCGAGCTCAAAGTCGGGGCCATGCGTCACCTTCTCCTCGACCCAGCGTTCGATCGGCGCCGTATACCCTTGACGGTCACGAAACTCAACGATGGTCTACTGGATCCTACACCTCTATGCAAAACCGACAATACACTCCTCTAGTCTATCATCACCCTGGACAGGCTTACGGAGCAAGCCAGCGGATGTCCCTTCAACATTACCCGCCGATGTCATCGGGCCCGACCTCTTTCCATATGAGCGGCTTTCACGGCCATCAGAATCCACACCCATACTCTCACCAGCAGCATCAATCTTACTATTTACCAGGTCAGCCTGTAATGTCGCACCATGGCATGATACTACCGCCGCAAATGGCTCATCAGAGCATGTTTGAGCAACCGCCGCCTTTGCCGTCCCAAGGACTCTTCAAGATGTTACAGAGCAATGGCGACGCTCACACTCTACACGGCCACTACACCGACTTGTCAGATCCTCCCGATCTGTATGCCGCTTTGCATGAAGAACAGATCCCACCACCTGAAGAGGACATGAAACCGTCGGATCCGAGCTTGGTTCCATACGAGCAAGACTTGCGATTTGAAGGCGACCTGTATACTCCCAGATGGGTGCGAGGGCATGGAAACAAGCGTGAGGGATGGTGCGGCATCTGTAAGCCAGGGAGGTGGCTAGTTCTGAAAAACTCTGCTTTTTGGTACGACAAGTCATTCACGCATGGCATCAGTGCCGCGACTGGCAGCTCCTTTGAAGAGCCTCTTGAAACTCGACGTATGGACGGTAATCCAGATGTCTGGGAGGGGCTTTGTGGTAGCTGCACTGACTGGATACCGCTAGTCAGTAGCAAGAAAAAGGGCACAACTTGGTTTCGGCATGCGTACAAAGTAAGTCAATGTCTTCCCATTCCATCAGCTCTTTCTGTCCCTCACGAGTCTTGGAAGGGCATGCGGAAAAGGTATCCGAAAACTAACCCATGCTGTCTTGGTAGTGCCATACCCATCAAAAGGTCAAGGATACCCCCAAACGACGTCGAGAGACCCATTGCAACAGAAATTTGGCGGTACAAGGTGATCGACCCAAGATGGAAGCTCCTGCGCCACATACGCCCGTCCTCCCCAAAGTTATGAACCCGGTATCCGGCCTCAATACGCCAGTCACGATTCCAGCGCCCCAGCTCCAACTCAACGTTTTGCCCTTACAGAACCAAGTGTATCAAATGCCTACCCAGCAGGAGTTTTAATGAGCTGTGCCAGCATCTGTGCTATACGACTATCCGGCTTCGCTGCCTTCGCAACCTGCATTTCAGCATCAGCATCCATGATGAGCAATTTGATTTCAATTAGACCGGCTTTTCGACTTCCTAGTTTGTGTTTTGCGGCTCTCTTTATTTATAATGGTTACGGGCATGTTTTGGGGCGCCTCATCTGTCTCACCTTCACCTGTAAGGAGAATACCAACGAGATGAAAGAATGAACAAAGTCATGATGTTCTTACGATCAATCGAGAAAACGATTCTCGAAACACTATTTCCTTTTCCGGCCACGACTCACGTTATGTATATGATTTTGGATGAATGGGGGCATATAGAAGGCCCAAGGGTGCCTGCGGTGCCTCGTCAAAAGAGGTATATTGTCGCAAACTCGATAAGTTTGCCGTGACAAGGACTGCCTGCGATTGTGTTTGTGCCCTCTTGCCTCTCTACTCTCTTCTCACTTCCCCCCTTTTGATCATCCTATTCTTTCATCATCTGGGTGTATTTGCAACAGATTGTGTCACGTCATACTCACTTTTTTTCCTGGTCATGTCGTATGTCTTTTTCTTCCTCTTTGTCCCTTTCCCCATGTCGCTTGCTTCATGTATGCCATTATGTCGTCGCTAGAGATTGTGTAGTACTAGCGTACTTACTTCTTTCTGTGTCATTTTGCTTCTGCTGCTTTCACAAATTCACACAAAGCATGCACGAGCTTGCAGCGTTTATACTTGCGACTTACTTACAGTCTTACCGAAGCTGGCTGGACTTGATCAAGTCTCTCGCTCCTCACAATATTTTGCCGTTTCTCTTTTTTCTTCTGCGTCTGCTTTCCCTTTTTCCGTTCTTCATTACATTTTTTCTTTTTCTATATTGAATATTCTTATGTTTCCTTTTCTTTCCTCCCCCCCCTTCTGTCCTGTTTCTTCTTCGATTGTGTGATAATCGAAGGGGACCTGGGGGCTCTTTCCCGGACTTCTATGGTACAGCCTGCACGGGAAGTAATGAGATGTCATTTCATCGAGCATCACGACTTGCGCTCGGGGTTAAAAGGATGGCGCTGGGACTTGGGGATGCATTGGGGCATCGGGCGACGGGCTCGGATCATGCATAGCATTGCTCATTGGCCGAAGCGGACATTTTGGCGTATTGGCACGTCGCATCAAAGCAAATAAAACTTGTATTACTGAAGTGGCTCACTTGATTTCTGAGTGCCTGTGCTACCTATTGACAACTTACAAGTGTTGATGTTTTTCCCGTTCAGAAACGCCCAAGGCCCAAATATAATAGGAAAGAAGAGGAAGCTGCCGCCTGCGATTTGCTTATGCGTCCTGGCACCAACCAAGTTCCAACACTTCCCCGGGCCAATTCCCTGGGGGAACTCCCTTGGTATGTATGTGTCCATGTATGTACATACCTACTCTGTAAGTTGCCCTACGGTATTCTCGATCTATTCCCGGCGCCAAAAGTACAAAAAAGACAGGGGTAATACACCCCTGTTCCAAGGCTTATTTCATCACCCTCCGTAGAAAACGTTCAAGGGCACCTACAGGCTACCCGTACCTAAGTATATACTATATACATATATTCCGTAACTCGTGAGGCCTTTGCTCTGCCCGACGGAACCGCGAGAAGATGCCCAACATGAACGGATAGACGCCGCGCTAGAAACACTCGCACGAAACGCCCCAACCTAGTTTCCATTTCCTATTTTGTCAAGATCCTCGTGCTTATTTTTTTCCTCTTGCTCTGTGTCTTTTCGAAAATCGTCGCTGAGAAGCCTGTCTCAGAAACGCGCCAGCATGTCCACAGTCCACTAGCATATTCGTGCGAGCTTGAAGCTTCCACACTCACTGCACAGTCACGAGCGCTTCGCTTTGTGTTTTCCTGCTCGCAGCTCAATGAACTTGGGTCAGATACCTAGCCTGAATCTATAGGCGGCGTTTGCGCGCAACGGGCAGCCAATCATCCCGGCCAAGTAAGCGCGAGCTTCATGCGACAATACCGTCGCACAATGACCGTTTCATTTCTCGAATGTCAGTACAGCATATAGCCGCTCGGCTATTCGTGTGTAACTTGGAATTTTGAGTAAAAACCCCTTCCCTCGTACGTTACAACTTACAATTCTTCACCGAACGGGTTACGTTCCACGGACTGGTGGGTTATTTCCCGCTATTCGAGACACATGTGACATGTGTGCCCGACGTTCGCGGAGGCCCTGTGCGGGGTTTTTATTTTTTTCTGAGCCACCATGATTTTATGCCAGAGGCAAAACGGACCGGGATGTTCCTCAAATATGTTTTGGGGAGGCTGGGGCTTTATGATGCGTTAGAGTGTGTTTGAGAAGAGGGAAGCCTCATGTTGATGCAACGTCATACAGCTGTGACTACCTTGGCGGGAATAGAGACAGAAACCTTCTACATAGGTATGTATCATGTATGTACCTAGGTACTATAGGTATGCGTATTTTGCCCACGTCTCAACGTCACTTTGTCAAGTCACAATTTGGAAATACATATTGCGGCTCCCCTGGTCCAAGTTCCAACTTCCAGCTGATCGATCGGCGCGAGGTGCTCTGGAATGGAACCGAGACTCCCTGTCAGAGTGGGAAATGTACCAGTACCCCTCATGGCAAGGCAACATTGTCGCGAGTGGTCCTGCATTTCTCGACGAATCGATTTCGGCCAAGCTAACATGTTCGGTACATGAGCAATCGCTTGTTCTGAATCGGGCCACTTCAGCAACGAGGTTGGTGTTCCATCGTGGTGCGGAGCTTTGACGTGCTGATTTGGAGCTTTTGGAACATAACTCCTTGGTGCCTACTACCGGGGCGAATGCGCATTGGAAGGAATGTGAATATCCGAGTTGGCAAACATGGGCCATTCGTGATTGG
The DNA here is from genome assembly GCA_018360345.1 of Claviceps sp. LM84 group G4. Lineage (NCBI taxonomy): Eukaryota > Fungi > Ascomycota > Sordariomycetes > Hypocreales > Clavicipitaceae > Claviceps > Claviceps sp. LM84 group G4. The sequence goes on along the minus strand of SRQH01000172.1, from coordinate 5,222 downwards.
CGAGTACATGTGTCTATGAATACAGTCAGCTCAAGTCAGATTAAAATAAGCATGCAACTACATAGGTCAGGAACGAAGATGGACCTATGTACTAGATGTGTGCGCTTTGGAAGTCGCCATGGGCCCATGGGCCATGACCCCACGCCCTGTACTCCATACAACAATGACATTACATACCGCATCACACCATGAAGGACATGGGAAGTAATTAGCGCAAACTACCTATCGAGATCTACTACATCAGCCTACCAGGCAGGTATGTACCTAGTCTGGCGGAAAAAGAGTTGGGTAGGGGGTATAATGTCCGAAGGCGGGACCAATTTTCCCATTTCGGTAGAATCCCGTATCGATGAATAACAAATCCGCACAATCGCGGGTAACCCCAACGTCTTGACATGGGTTCTGGACTTCTGGTAGTATGTACTCCGTATGTATGCCTTGCTTCACGAGTGAGTGGTCAGAAAGAGGGTGACAGAGCATATGTACGGAGTAAAGGCCGGACTGTGTGCGCGCGAATCGAGCTGGCGGTGATGCAATGGAACATGAGCTCTGTTGTTCTTTGCAGCGGTGCATTGATGATGATGCGACAGAGAAGAACATAGCAGCTATGTATGTACCTGGTATGTACATTCGTGCTCGGTAGCAAGTTTGAACGGCCCCTTGGTGGGGAAAGCTTTGCCCTATTTTGTGGGATTCAGATTTTCAATTCACTGAGCAGTCACAGTCCTGCGCCTGCGCGATCATGTCAAGAGTCAAGACATCCTGAGCATAACAAAGTATGTAAATATGTAATCATTTGTAGACAGCCCAGATGCCACACGTACGAATTGACGTTACATATTTGGCCTGCCTCTTGGGTTCCACCCGGAGAAACCATAAGCGCTTGTGTGCTCCTTGTCAAACGGCACGACTCCGCACGAGGCTAAGCCCCACAAAACTATCCGAGCTAAGCCTCAGGCACAGGAACGTACCGTATTTCCGTATGTACCTAAAGGCTAATTCGCATGGAGCGACGAAAGATGCCCACTTTCCAGATCCAATTCGATAGACGGGTATTGTGGCTGTCAAGGGTCTTGTTTCCATCCCTGTTGTGTATCTGCCAAGGGGCGAGCCGCGAGTTCCCAAGACAGAGCTACACCATCATTATCCGCGGTCAGAGGACATTAGAAATTCAGAGATTATCAGCAAGCGGTTGCTAGATACATACAGAGTATCATAGACTCATAGTATGTATGTGTAGTACTTTGTGAAGGCCAAGTGCTGGTGCCGCAGAAGTCCCCGAGAAGCTGATCCGGGCCAACTGTCGACAACGCCTCCGCCCTTCTCTCGGATCATGGATGGGGGTCCCTTGCTTTTGGGCGCATGTGATGCACTGGTCGCTTGTTGGCCGTTGTCTTGCCCAGATAGAGAAAGAAAAGAAAAAAAAGAAAAGAGAAGAAAAAAGGAAAGAGGAAAACAGGGAATAGGTAGGTAGGTACTCCGTATGTAGGGTCAGCCAAGCCAAAGGCAAGCTGCAATGTACTCCGTAAAAGTGCATTATTTATGTACATACGGAGTACCAGATCAATGATCATCACCTTCTCATGCCGCCGGCCGGCCTCAGGCTATGCGCCGGAGCTGAGCGCTGTGTTTCCAGTCCGTCGTCGAGTTTAGTCTGCTCACCTCTGCGCCCCCATCGTTTCGCATTTGCCTTCTCCTATTGAGGTAGGAGGCAACCTCGGGAGTCGGCTTCAGTTACCTAGGTAGTCCGCCTTGAGGGCCCTTGACGGAGCTGCAGATGCACCTACTGCACGACAGCTTGCATTTCTGCTCCATTCCGAATTTACTTCGAAGTTGTTTGAGTGCGTACTCTGTACAGTTGTACATGCATATATGTACCTAGCAAGCGGGGGTGGCGCCGGCAGGCAAACTCCGTTTCTCCCTTGACTTTCCCACAAGTGTTAGGAGGTGGTAGGATGTACATATGGAGTATGTAGGTACATATCAGGAGTACTGCCTCTGCAACCCGCTGACGAAACAATTCTGCCCTTCAGTCAGGCTTCACCAGTTGTCTGGCATCCAGTCATCGTCATCTTCTGCTGCTAATCTCTTTCTTTTTGCTAACTGGAGCGCTTCTGATGACCTGTCAGTTGTGTGATTATTGTGTACCGCCCGGTTTGTCACCCGATTTGTCGCCTAGCTTGTCGCCTAGCTTGTCGCCCGACTGTCAGTGTCAAGATCTATTTGTGTCTCCCGCTCTGCATTCACTGCGCATTAGATACTTGCACAGCCGACCGGAGGACTGCAGTCTGCAACGTCCATTGTCAAAATCCTCCCCTCTCGCTGAGTCGCTACGCCAGCCGCCGTTCACTGTGCTGGATCCAGCACCACTGCACAGGCCACTGCTAGCCTGCATATTTTTGTTGGGCATATATCAACGCTTCGCACACCTATATCTGCATCACGTCACCGGCCATCCGTCAAGCCCTGGTGCCTTCCAAGCTATGCATATCCTTCTTTTGCCATACATAGAGTAAACTGCATTTCAGAGGTGCTATGGGCGAGGATAGTCTGGCCGCCAGGTACGTCGGCCCCCATGAGAACCACCACTAACCTCTACGGTCCACGGAGCCGGGAGAGGTATTGAGTTTTAAAAGCTCCACTTTGCACCACCGCCCAGACTCCCAGAGCAGAGCTTGACATGGGAACCGACTAACCGGATGCATTTTTATAGTAGCTTTGGCGATCCTAGCGATCGGCCCCCTACGCCGATACAGACTCCCACATCTACAGCACTTTCAAGTCCCATTTTCGAAACCCCAAACCAATATTTGGACTCTGTTTCCGAGGCTGGTGGACTCACTCCTCGCTTCGCCGAGGAGTATTCCGTCTTCAACGACACCCCAGGCAACCTACGAGGAACACGAGACACGTTTCCTGAATTTGACCCGGCTAGCTGTTCAACAACGTCGTCCCTGGGTTATAAACGCGGTCACAAACGCATCTTATCCGCCGAGAGCTTCGACGTCGAAATAACAGCACATGTCGACCAATCTTCATCCAACTTGAGCGCTCCTCTGTCTCCTGTGGATTACGCCCGTCCATTTCCTGATTCATCGGCGTCATCTGTCATACAGCAAAGTGTCCGGACGAAGAGAACTCGCCGGTCCCAACTGAGCTGTGACCTGACCCAGGCTTCGAGGTCGTCGAAAAGAGCTCGGCGAGGCTCCATTACCGAAACAGAGATCAGGCAGATCATCTCCCCGCCGCCTACAGCTCGAAAGGGTGTTCCCACGCTTGCCCCAAAGCCAAGCATGCAGATCGACGCAGGCTTCGGCCGTGCAGACCCTGTCGATCCTCTACAACAGGACATTACAGCCTTTATGGACAATATTGGCGACACGTTAGGCTACCCAATGTCAGCCCCAGCCATCACACAACCTGATTTTTGGCATCTGTCCACGTCCATGGCCGCAGATGCCGGTGGTACGACATCAGGACATAAGTCATTCCAGCCATCTACGTCACATCGTCATACCGGATCCTTTGATTGGAATGCTGAATCGCATCTATTCCAAGACCCAAGTGTCACACCCTCAGGAGGACTACGGCCATCATTCTCTTTCAGCACATCCAAATCCAGTTCTCTCGACACCAACATGAACCGCCACTCAGTACCAGCTACACATCCTCCAATCACGATGGTCATGGACGATTCATTTGGCGTGACAAATGCCAGTGATGTAGTTGACCCCGGTCTCCTGTTCAATCGTCCTTGGAGCCAGTGCGCGGACATACATACCGGGTTTGGTGGTCCTCTCCAGTCGGGCTCTGCAGAGGCGGCAATCGTTCGATCGGGAAAGTCGCAGACGCCAGGCGTTTACAGGTCAAGTAGCTGTCAGGAGGTCAGGAACAGGTATAATGGTCCAGACAGAGCAACTGCCAGCTCGCCCATCAGGGCATTGGGAAGGCCAGGTTTTGGCCGAAGTGCCAGCGATAGCAGAGCAAACACGGTTACCAGAAGAGGCTCTCTTCCACTCTTGGACTCTGTCATGGCCAGACCAGCAAGTGATGTGGGGGTCCCGATCAGCAGCAAGTCGACAGCTCGCAGGGGGGGGAGAACTTCTCCGTTTAAGAGGCAGTCGCGCTTGACCAGCCTCGCGTCAATCCCTGAAACGTCTCCACAAACACGCCCACGAACATATGTTCGACTATTGATTGATGATCGTGGCCGTGCTCGAACGGTAACAACCGTAGACGGCGACAGGACCCCGACAGCCCCCCGAACTCGAAGCTCTCAAGAAAGGGCACTGGGTCGGGGGTATTGCTCATCAGTCGAGATCGACGATTCAGACGATACGGATGACGAGCCGATCATAATACCCAGTCGTCACAGTTCCTTCAACACATCTTTTCCTCTGCCAGATCCTCGCAAACCTCCAGGTTCGAGTGTCCACTGGCCGACGAGAAGTATGATCGAGCACATGAACAACGATGTGGTCAACGATCCGGAGAGTGAAGCCGAGACCGTGGTGTATGAGAAGCCTGACAACGGTGGGAATGCCATGAGCGAGCTGCGAAGAGTAGTCGAGGATCGGAAGAGACGAGCTCTACGCTTTGGCACGTCAGGATTCCAAAAATCACTCCCCGGCACGAAACTTGGCGGTTGCCCGGGAGGAATCATCTCGCCAACCAGCCTGACCGAGTCCAGTTACGGTCCGGAGTCGTGCGGTGTGCGCTGCGTGTGCAACAACAATAAGATGGATGACAGAAGAAGCTACATGGTCCAGTGGTATGTGCTCATCCTTGTGCTCTTGATGGTAGTTTTTTTTTTTTTTTTTTTTTTTTTTTTTTTTTTCGCAACTCCCCATCCCTCTCTCACCTTCTTGTGCAGCATTCAAACTCGAATCCGCTAATCTGTGTCCTTTTCTGCAGCGATTCATGCGAAATGTGGCTTCACGGACAATGTGTAAGCACGGGTAGACGTACGATACCAAGCACATATATCTGTGTATTCTGTGCGAGTACGCCGCAAGGCCTCCGCAGACAGATTCGGGTATTCGAACGAGATAACGCGCTGGGTATTGGGACAGTGGTATCGCCGCTGGCGAAAAGGTCGCTGCGACCCTTTCGGTAGTTGGTGATCGACAAGAAGCATATCGGCACGGACAGCTCAATGAATATGACGGATGTTTCCCGAGAAGCTACGTCGATGCATCTTTTTTTTTTTGGGGGGGGGGGGG
>SRQH01000171.1:0-46099 GCA_018360345.1 Claviceps sp. LM84 group G4 | reverse complement strand
GTCAATTGATTAAGCCTTCATGATTCTATAGACTCTGCTCAATTACACATTTTTGACATTTTAAATGGCCAGACTGCGAAAAAGTGAAATAAATAGGTGTGGTGATTCATTGTGGGTCCAATGTGGTGTTGGGCGTTATTTTTCCGGAGGCACTGTAGTAGGTACCTTAGGTACCTAAACGTTTTACCCACGAGTACCTAGACTTCACGAATCACAACCCCCGGGCCCCGAGTTATGTACCCCACACTAGAATTGATGCATGACCTTGCATTGAAACAATGCGACCTGCATCTACACCTCCACACGAACAAACACCCTGTGTTCACTGTTGCCAACCTCTAGGCCGCGCATCTCTGCGACACAGCCTCCTTTCCTTCCTCCAAGGCCCTCAACATACCTAATTTATTCTCTACATCCCCGTGAAAGATACAAAAAGGGGGATCCCCCCAAAAACCCCAACGTATCGAAAGCCAGAATGTCCTCCCAACTACCCACCGTCGCCGTCTCCGCGCCCGGCAAGGTCCTCCTCGCGGGGGGTTATCTCGTCCTGGACCGAAAACACACAGGCCTCGTGTTTGGTCTCAGCGCGCGGATCAATGTCATTGCCGGGGCGATTCACGCAGGACCCGGGTGGCAGTTGAACGAGATTGTGGTGGACAGTCCGCAGTTCTTGGAAGCGCAGTGGCGGTATGGGTATCGGTTGGCGGAGGGGGGAGGGGGGATGACGGTGACGCAGTTGCAGGTGTAGGTTCATTGTGCCTTTTCCCACTCTCTTCTTTGCTTTCATTTTCTTCAGACAGGTGGATGAGGCATCATGAATCTCTGAACGCGTGTCATTTCGCGAGGGCCGTCTCAACTAACTTGTACATCCAAACCATAGCGGCCCAACCATCCACAAGAATCCCTTTGTCGAAACAACACTCAGCTACGCCCTCACATACATCTCGCGACTCCAAAACCAGCACTCCTGTTCCAGCCTCAGCTCCTCGCGACTCATCATCCTCGCCGACAATGACTATTACTCCCAGACCACGTCATCGACCACCACCACCACCACCACCACCCACGAACCCCCCACCGGCCGCTTCTCCAAATTCGCCGTCCCCCTCAGCGGCGCCAACAAGACCGGCCTCGGCTCGTCAGCCGCGCTCGTCACAGCCCTCACGGCCTCCCTCCTCAGCCACTACCTCCCCCTGAGTGTCTTCGACGTCACCTCCCCCTCCGGCCGACGCACACTACACAACCTCGCCCAGGCAGCCCACTGCGCCGCCCAGGGCAAAGTAGGCTCCGGATTTGACGTCGCAGCCGCCGTCTACGGATCCTGCCTATACAGACGCTTCTCGCCCGTACTGCTCAACCAGCTCCCCGAGGCGGGTTCCCCAGGTTTCAGCGACCAGCTCGCCTCCGTGGTCGACAGCCTCGAGTGGGACGTGGACATCCAGACCGATGCGCTGAGCGTGCCACCCGGGCTTGTTCTGCGCATGTGCGACGTGGACTGCGGGAGCCAAACCGTCGGGATGGTGAAAAAGGTGCTCTCGTGGCGAAGTCACGATAGTAGTACTGCTGATGCGCTCTGGATGGATCTGCAGCATCGGAATGAGCATCTCGCGGCGTGTTTGAGGGAGGGCCGTTTATCGGATCTTGCGGACGCGATTGGCCAGGTGAGATGCTTGATACGGGAGATGGGGACTAGGAGTGAGGTGCCTGTTGAGCCGGAGTCGCAGACGGAGCTGCTTGATGCGCTCAGTGCGGTGGAGGGTGTGTATGGGGGGGTTGTTCCTGGGGCGGGGGGTTTTGATGCGCTGGTGCTGCTGATGAGGGATGATGGGGAGACGTGTCGGCGGGTGGAGGAGAGATTGGTGCGCTGGAGTAGCGAGGGGGCTTCGAAGGTGAGGCTTTTGGGGGTGAGGGGGGAGATGGAGGGTGTGAGGTGTGAAAGTTTGGATATATATCATGGGTGGTTGTAGGTGTTGTAGATGTTGTGGTGGGATGAATAGATGTGTATATACGTGGGAGGGGTGTAAAATGGCAGTACAGACGTGCGGAACGTAATGACTTGGATCGCCAGAAGCAGAATAGAGGAAAAAAAAAGATGTAATAAATACACATGTAGTTAATATAATTATAAGAATGCTCATATATATGTAGTTGGGCTAGTGTGTCCTTGCGTGTGTGCAGATGTATAGACATATATGTTCTACAGACTAGATCAAACCATGACGAGAAGCAGACTGAATGATGGAATATTCAAGAACATTCTATATATCGATGCTAACACGAAAGTACAGTCTTGGTAATAGGCAAAGACTCATGCGTGCTGTGCCTCGTCCAGAGCTATGTGTTATGGCATTACTAACTCACAAGAAGCACAAAGACTTCAAATAGTTGAACAGATTAGTCGCCCAGCTTTGAAGCACTCTCCTGCCGCACAACCAGACTAAATCTCTCTCTCTCTCTCTCTCTCTCTCTCGCGGAGTATCTCTCTCTCTCTCTTTCACACTCTCTCCCCGCTTCTGCCCGGCGTGTATCCGATTTCCCGCTCCGTCGTCAACTTACAGTACCAGGCACCTAGTAATAATGATACCTGTCCCCAGCTGACTCCATCGTATCCTATCAGCCTTTCCCATTTCCCATACCATCCCATTAATGTAGTCGATCCCATTCCATCTCACATCTCACATGTGACATGACAGGCACTCTATGCCGTCTTGTTTTTCTTTTTCCAAAAATAAAATAAAATGAAATAAAACCACGCTCATCCCATCGTTTTGCGCCGTCCCAGAACCAGAAAAGCCAACCCCGGTCTACCCTAGCCAACGAGAATCGAGCTCGTAGTCGATCCGGTCCGATCACCGCTTCCGTGGCGGTAAATACTGATAAATTAATTAAATCCAGTGTTCTGGAATATCGAAGCTCCCCATCAAGTTATCAACTTTCAAGCAAGTCGTTCGGCGTTAATACCATAGCGGACGATCCTGGAAGACTCTCGACCGCGTCTCATCAGAAGCATACGACGCAACCGCCGGTCGAAGCCTCGGCGACGGTCTCGCCCTCTTGTATAATTCGTATTCCATTGGTGAATCGGGGCGGAGCTCTAAGATGCCGATCTGAGATGCTGCGGCTTTTTCGCGTAGGATGGAAAGCCTGGTTGGCTGGCATTAGCCTTGAGCATGGCATGGCATGGCATGGCATGGCATGGCATGGGGTGATTGATGGACGACGTTGGACGTGGGTAGGTAGGAGGTAGGTAGGAGGTAGGTAGTAGGTACTGCAGCGTGTACCTGTGTGTAAGTGAGTGCATTGGAGTGGAGGGGCTTACTCTTCTTGGGAGACACCGGGGAGGTTGACGGCTTCACGTTTTAGGCCAAACGGCGCGGACTTGATGTCGTGTTAGTATAGAGAATCAGACCTAATAAATAAAAGCCTAAAGCGCTGTGTTGGTATTAGTGAGGAGGGAGCAGGGGGGGGAGAGGCTCACAATCTCGACGTCTGGTTGGCGGCGTTGTCTCCTTGAACGGTTGCGGATAACGCTCTGGATGCGGGTGAAGAGCATGACGAAGTTCTGCTTGACGTGCATGTAGGATGCGTTGTTTGGACTGGGAAGGGCGTGAAAGAGATTGCCTTGGCTGTCGATTACTGGACTGGGTGGTTGATGGTGATAGTGATGATGATGGATGTTGAGGTGATGTGAGATGGGTAAACGTCGAAGGATTGTGTTGAGTAACTTGTCGTGGTTGTATTAAGCCGTTTCAGCCGCCTGGCAATGTATTATATACGTTCAATGGGGAATACAGGTTCGAGACGTCTCGGAAGGACGTGAGGGGTGGTCTGTTGCAAAGAAGCATTCAATATCCGGAATACCTCAGAGTCCAGATCACGACGAGACTTGCAATGAGCACTCCGTGATGAAGTAGTCCAGCACGGACCGAATTGGACGCCAGAGGTAGGATAAATTCGAGGTAATCGATACAATGTTGTCGAAAGACGAGGCCCGAAAAGCAGATAGCTGAGCGATGGCAATGTATAAAACGCTGCAAACGATGGTTGAAGGATAGCTGGAACAAGCAGAGCAATTCAACTTTTTTTTTTCGAGTAATAAAGAGTGACACGCCGACTAGGATACAAGCCCAAATCTAGCGGAAGGATGCGATAGAGAGAGAGACAAGAATAGGACAGAAGCCTAATCAGGGCGTGATGCTGTAAATAAGTAGCAAAGCTGCCCCGGCTGCATGAGATGGGAGGGAATGGATTCCCGTTATATAAAATTCACGACATGGCCACGGCACGCATCGCCCAGTCAGACAGACTGTCCACGAAACTGGGCTGGGCTACACAAGACAATCGATCAAGTGGTGTCCATGCCAGAAAGGAACCTGATCCACCGACACTGACACCACGGAGCTCAAGTTCGTAAGTGGGTGAGACCAGGCTTGTCGAGATCTGGAGTCCTGGACAGGGAAGGGAAGACCAGGCAGGGGTGTGTCTGGAACGGCGTGACTATTTGCACAGGCATCACAATGAACATTGTACCTAGGTATGTACCTAACCCAGGCGCGCGCGAAGCCTGGCTGAGCCAGGGAAGGGAATCGTAATCAAGGGAACCAAAGACAGGAGAATTTCGTGGGTTGTCGTGCCGGCCATGAATTTTGCATTGCATTTTGGCCCATGCCGAGCTTGCCAAGCTGCCACGTCGGAGCACTGAGGGCATTGCGGGCATGAGCGGCTCTTTCAGCACAAAAGTCATGCGAGTCTCGATCCTGCAAAGTACAGACAGTCACAGACGGACAAGTCCGATGTCGACTCCTTGCGTCCGCCTCAAGTGCTCACTGCTCACCTACCTGCGCAGGGCAGAAGCCTGCTTTGCATGCCGCGACGCGTCGATTGGTCTGTTGATGGCTTCAGCCGGTGGCCGTGAGGGATGCATCTGCAGTATTTGAAATATATTTTCCACCGGGTAGGATCAGGATGCGTACGAATAGTGACACACATCAGAGCCCAGTCCGGTCATGTGCCCTGAGAAAGCTGCGGTTTTCTTTTTTTTCTTTTTCTTTTTTTTTCTCGGATCTCTTTCTTGGGTCAAGACTCAAGAGTCAAGGCCCATGATTCCAAGATGCAGTTCGGCCGCGGCGACGATAGGCTTGTTTACCGATCGGGAAGGAGGGGGCGTGCCTTCCCGCGCCTTAGGTAGGTACCTACCTATGTATGTATGTACCTAGATATCTACATAGCTATTCGTGAATCGTGAATCGTGAATCGTAGCCCTACACGGTACACCCCCGTGCTTCCCGTCACAAGTTTGTACGACTCGTGTGCGGTGCAGCGGTGCAGCCTCGCACAAGGACAAGGCAACTTGGAGAGAAGCCAAGTAAGTGTGAGGAATCGAGGATACGACTCCGGACGGAAGGACGGAAAAGCTTCGCGGACTGGCTTGTTGTCTCTACCGGCATTGGCTTGGGATCCTGCAGACGGTGCATCGAACGTCTATCGAATGTCTACCGCAGGCAATACCGGTATGTACATACATGATACATACACTGATACATGATACACACATACAAGTTGCATACATGATGCAACAATAACATACAATCCTGCATGGCTCGGAAAATGGAACTCGTTCTCTTTAGGTTGGTGGCTGCCTTCAGGTCACCAACACCGCAAGGCTGAGGTTGCACCGTCTACATAGCCACAATCGACGACCACATCTTGCGATGGAACGTCTGGAAAGCTCGCTTCGACTGTGTCACGAGTCACGACTCACGACTCACAAGTCCACGACATCAGCGGGTTCCGCGTTCCGTGGCGTTTTCCTTACACGCGTCGTCCGAGTCGGTCGCTAGTGGCTTGCTCTGGAATGCAATGTGCATCGGTAGACGTGTTTCCCGAGAGACTCAAGGGAGGGCGCAGGCACCAGCGCGTTCCGCTCGCAATAGCGCGCCGCGCCAGAAATTCACGAAACGCGTTCAAACCACCGTGTTTCGTGCACACATGGATCATGGGCCAATGGCCATCAAATCATGAACCCCTTTGATCGAGAGGAGATCATGAGGGGCGTCATGATGGGACCACGACTGGCGCATGAGGCTTTCACGACCACTCTCGGCTGGCAGTGAACCGATATCCGAAAAAAAAAACCAAAAAAAAAAAAAACAGATGCCTTCTCACAGAAACAAGCTACCTGTTCATCGAGGCGGATCATGTCGTCTCGTTGAAGTTGCTGGACTCCTACCTGCCGTCCTGACTCCTGCGTGAATGGTGACGACCTGAACTTTGTTGAACCAAAATTTTAAGTGGATCCTGGTAAGCCTGTGTAAGTCTCACTCTCAACAAGACTTCACTCGTCAAGCGGTTCGTGCCATTCTGCATGACCTCACTTCTGGTCTTGTTTCTCACGGTGTCACGAAATTAGCGGTGGCGGAACCCCATTCCAAGGGCCCGGGACGATGGAATTGGTTTTGGTGTTACCAACAAAGCGACGGTAACCCAACTCGACAATCAGACCAACAAGGACCTTGCCATTGTAAACTTGGGTGACTCGAAAGTTCGGAAACAAAATATGTAACATAAAAAGAACAGCCAAACAAACAAATGAACGAACCGAAGAGGAAAGAACCAATCGGGTACATCCCGAAACACGGCACCCGGTAGTTCACTAACGTACGTATGTACATACGTGAAAAAGCCGCCAGACACTTGCAGCGAAACGCGCCACCGCAAAGGCCTCACTTCAAACTTGACACTCACAGCCTGACACATCACATCAGACGCAGAATCAAACGCGTTACATATGATCAGACGTTTTCGCTGGCGAAACTGTCTTACTCATTTGGCGAAAGCCGGCACCCGACCCGTCTATTCCCTGAAGGAAAAAGGAAAAAGGAAAAAAAAATAGGAAAAGACAATATGCAACGGCAACGGCAGCGCAGCGCAAGCCGCAAGCCGCAAGCCAGCCCGTGACAAGATGAGGCCATGCACCATCGGTGCACCATGCACGTAAGGGATCGCATGGATGCAACTCTATCCAGAGTCCCCAGTACCCACGGCTTGGGCACTTCCAAGACCTGCCTCTTGCTGGGCGCGATTTGAAATACAATGCATATGGCCCCCGCTCATGCGCGTCTACGGAGTACGACTACATGGAGTAGGTTCATGAACATACATAGTACCTGGGCTATGTATGTACATACATACATACATACATACTCCGTAGGTACTGGGCAAGTGCGGCGGGCCAGCCATCGAGCCTCCATTTCAAATCTTGTGTGTGTGTGTTTTTTTCTCCCTCTTGTTCATTTTTCCCCAGCCCGCTTCCAGCTTGTCTCCGGTCTCCGTATGTAATTCATTCATCCGTCTTGGCCCTTGGGCTGCCGAGCCGTCCGTCAGGGCTGGCTGGTTAGCTACAGGGGGGCTGAATCTGAGGCAGATCAGGGGATACCCCTGGGAGGCACGGGAATCACGCAGAAGCGCACCAGACCTTGTCTCGAGCTGGCCGTCGTCTATACGTACTAGCGCATCACTGGTGCTTACATTTTTTGTTCAAGGGAGAAGACTCAGGAGATCGGACTTCGCTAATCGTGTGATCAAAACTAATTCAACATGGCAAGTGTGGGATGAAAGTGAAACTAAATGCGCCATTCCGCATTATTGGCGGCGGTGATGGCGACACGAATACCTAGGTACATAATAGGTCGTTGGCCTGTTGCTTTATTGGCACTTTGGGTATATAGATATAGTCCCTCACTTTGGGTAGTCCTTCAGGTGGAAGCTTTTGGATTTGACAAACTGTTCAAAGCCAAATCTGCCCAAAGTCTGGCCCTTGCCCGAGTTCTTACACGCTGTCCAGGCTAGATCCTATAGTTGGGGTAAAAGTAGTCAGCACAATGCGTGTACAAGGGACCAAACAAATCGTCCCATGTGGTCTCACAACGGAGGATTGAATTGAGTTTCCTTGGCAAAGGATTCATCTTCTTTTTTTTCTTCCTCCTACAGGCACCCTTGGTTGCATAAGAACTTACCGGACTGGGAAAGTCACAGCGGTTGACAAAGACGGTACCCGCCTCCACTTCCTCTGCCAGAGCGTATCCCTTGTCTGTATCTTTCGTCCAGATACTAGCCGTCAGGCCGAATTCACTGTCGTTCATGAGCCCGATAGCCTCGCTATCGCTCTTGACCTTCATGACAGGAATCACAGGCCCGAATGTCTCTTCCGTCATAACAGTCATGGAGTGGTCAACTCCAGTTAGCAGCGTTGGTTTGACAAAGTTGCCCTTGGGTGGCGGATTGCGAAAGCTCTCGTTTTCAGGCGTGGCGTCCTTGGCGCCCTTTTTCAATGCGTCCTCAATATGCGCCTCAATCGTTGCCTGGGAACGCTTAGAAACGACGGGCCCGACGTGCGTCGTCTTGTCAAAGGGATCACCCAGCTTATAGCCCTTGAGGACTTGCTGCACGGCTGCGACAAACGCGTCGTGCACACTTTCATGCACATACACGCGCTCCACGGAGCAACAGCTCTGACCAGAGTTGAAGACGGCGCCGTCCACGATTTCCTCGGCCGCCCACGCAATATCAACGTCATCGCGAATGTAGGCCGGATCCTTGCCACCAAGCTCTAGACCGACATTGACGATGCGATCCGAGGCAGCTTTCTGTATGGCTAGGCCTCCGGCCACAGAGCCGGTGAAACACACATGGGCGATTCGAGGGTCTCGCACAACGCTTTCCATAATGCTAGGTGAGCCGCAGTGGAAGTACTGCAGCACGCCATCAGGGAGGCCAGCCTTGGTGAAGTATTTTGCCACGTGCTCCGCGATGGTGGGCGTCTGGGGGGAGGGCTTCAAGATAACCGAGTTTCCAGACAAGATGGCCGGGATCAGGGAATTGACCAGGATCAAATAGGGATACTAGACATGAAGTAGTATAGTCAGCCCGGTTCTCTGTATGAAGACGAGAAAGATCAGACAGGAAAAGATTGAAGGAGAGCTAGGTGTATCAACATATCATAGAGCGCTTACGTTCCAGGCGAAAATCACCAGCACAGGCCCAACGGGCACTTTTCGAATAAAACGCTTGAATCCCTTTTCAGCTTCACCATCCGTATCTCTTAAGGCATCATCGCTAATTTTGAGCAGGTACTCGGCTCGGCGGATGGCCGTTGTAATCTCCTTGCCCGTGAATGCGATGGGGCGACCCATCTGGGCGGTCAGTTCCTCTGCCAGCTCGGCCTCATGGCTTGCGAGCTCCTTGAGAAACCTCTTCACGATGTCTTGACGCTCCCGCAGGGTGGTTTTTCGGAAGTTGTGGAAGGCCTCGGTGGCAACTTTGGGTAGGAGCTGGAGATCGGCGGCGGAGGAGCCATGACGGGTAAGGATGGGCTCGTTGGTGTTGGGGGAGATGGTGGTGATGGTTTCGACGGACATGATGACGTCGTTGGGTGTCACCGTGTCAGTCTTCAGATGAGTGGCCTGATGGCGATGGGGTGAACAATGTGTGTGCGAATGGCCTTGAAGGTGTGTATAAAGGGGTTGTAGTCGCTGTAAACGTTCAAGATGTCTAGGAGACGTAGGTTTCGTGCTTTCGTAGAGAGAAGAGAGCAGCCTGCAAGTCACAGACGTTTATTAGGAATCTGGGGCTCTCACTTCTAAGTTCTAAGTCTAACCCGATGCCCCACTCAACCCGCGCTTCAAAGTTTTATCGATAAGTCATCGCCATGCATTTTTCTTTGACGCTACACATTGCCCACTTGTTGGAGGTCTGACTGATCAGAACATCGCACCGTCGGCAACCAGAGATTACTTCGCACAATGGCTTCTGAAAAGACCAACAACTTCTTGGACGTATCCGAAAGTGAAGACGACCAGCAAGACGGCTATAATTCCGATGATGAAATCGCCAAAGGCGGTCGCAGTGCCAAGCGTCGCAAGATTGACCGGGACGACGACGACGACGACGCTAGCGACATCGATCGTGATGTGAACAATGACGATTACGACGATGGTGACGAGAAAGTAGCTAGCGGACATGGTCAAGATGAAACTGCTGAAACCTCGAAAGCAAACCCTTCAAAAACCCGAAAAGACATCCCGCAACTGGACACGACCGTCCTCGGCATCAATCAGCCACTCGCCAAGAAAAACCTCATCACATCCGACGCCGCCATAAAAAAATCCGGCGTCGTCTACATCTCCCGCATTCCCCCCGGAATGAAGCCCTCCGCCCTCCGCTCCCTCCTCAGCCCCTATGGCAAACTCAACAGGATCTTCCTCGCCCCCGAGGATCCTTCCGTGCGCGCACGGCGCCGAAAATCTGGCGGCAACAAACGTGTACTCTTCACAGAAGGCTGGATCGAGTTCCTCAAAAAGAAGGAAGCAAAAGCGGCGTGCGAGCTGCTCAACGGACAAAACATTGGCGGCAAGAAAGGGTCCTTTTTCCGAGACGATATCTGGAATCTGGTGTATCTCAAGGGCTTCAAATGGTTCAATCTGACGGAGCAAATCACTGCGGAGAATGCCGAGAGGACGAGCCGCATGCGCGCCGAGATTAGCAAGGCAACCAAGGAGAATAAGGCGTTTGTGAAGAATGTTGAGAAGGCTAAGATGCTGGAGGGCATGCAGGCCAAGGCTAAGAAGAGGAAGACGGACGACGGTCAGGGCGATGAGACCAAGACTGTCAGAGGAGACCGAGCGCGGACTTTCAGACAAGTTGCGCAGGTGAAGAAGGAGGCGGCTTCTCAGGACCAGCCAGAGCACGTCACGAGGGTGTTGAGTAAGATCTTCTGATGGGTGGTTTTGTATAATGTTTTGCATGAGCGTATGAATTTAATCTGCTTTCGATGTTTTGAAGCGCGCGCGGAAATCTAGTGTAGTCTTTGACAGTCGCCAACTCGCTATGCTGTTTGCCTACCTCTAGGTACCTACTACATAATGTTATGTACATAGGTATGTATCTCAACGCAACTTTCAAAGTTTCTCGAATCCCTACGTCGCTGGCTCCACTTCCATTCACCACGGTTCCACGGTACCTATGTACACGGACCACAACCCTGCCAACTTCCAAGTGATGCTAGTGGCCAGTGGCCACAAGCCACTAGCAGCGGGGCAAATAATTTTTGTCGCCATCAGGCCTTGCAGCCCCGCGCCGTTGCTCATCTTGGTATCAATTTGGGGCAACATTGATGCAACTTCTCTTTCCTTTCGCATCATTTCACGCTCATCCCAAACCCATCTTTTCGACATCTCGATAAATCTGGTCGCTGATCTACCGGCCCCAAGATGTCCATGTCGATGGACCTGGACGATGCGCCCGTCGCTCTCTCGGTGACGGAGCAGTCCACTGCCGCTACGTAAGTACAGACCGGTGCGCGTAGGGAAACGCTGAAATCTTGCCAGACAGGACCAAAAAAAGGGCTGACCAATGCGTGATAATTCCTTTGGGTCGAACAACAGTATTCTTTGCTGCAACTGCGGTGCCCCGATAGACGGAACCACAGCCACGGGCGCTCTCTGCTTCAACTGTGTCAAACTCACAGTCGACATCTCCCAGGGCATCCAGCGCGAAGCGACCCTAAATTTCTGCCGCGACTGCGACCGATGGCTTCTGCCGCCGACGAGCTGGGTGGTAGCCATGCCGGAATCTCGGGAACTCCTCGCGCTGTGTCTGAAGAAACTACGGGGTCTGCACAAAGTGCGCATCGTGGACGCCAGTTTTGTGTGGACGGAGCCTCATTCGCGCCGAATCAAGGTCAAGCTCACGATTCAAGATGCGGTACAGGACGGAGTACTGCTCCAGCAGAGCTTCGAGGTTGTGTATGTGGTGGCTACGCAACAGTGTCCCGAGTGCGCCAAGTCGTATACGGCCAACGTGTGGCGAGCGTGCGTGCAGGTCCGGCAAAAGGTGCTGCACAAGAGGACGTTCTTGTTTCTGGAACAGCTCATTATGAAGCACAGCGCGCACAAGGATACCCTCAATATTCGGGAGGCCAAGGACGGCATTGACTTCTTCTTTTCGCAGAAGAACCAGGCCGAAAAGTTTATCGACTTTCTCAACTCGGTGGTGCCGGTCAAGGTGAAGAATTCGCAGGAGCTGATTTCATATGATACCCACACGGCCAAGCGGTCGTACAAGTTTACTTATTCGGCTGAGATTGTGCCCATTTGCCGAGATGACTTGGTGGCCATGCCCATTAAGCTGGCCAAGCAGCACGGGAACATATCTCCGCTGGTGCTGTGCCACAAGATCGGCACAGCCGTGTACCTGATGGATCCGCAGACTTTGCAGACGGCCGATATCAGCTCGCCGATATACTGGCGCGATCCGTTCCGATCGCTCGCCGATGCGCAGGAACTCGTTGAGTTTGTCGTCATGGACATTGAGCAAACCACCACCCGTAGAGGCAAGTGGGTGCTCTCGGAGGCGACCGTCGCGCGGGCCTCGGACCTGGGCGTCAACGACAAGACGTATTTTACCCGAACGCACTTGGGGCACTACCTCCAGCCGGGCGACTCAGCCATGGGCTACCTGTTGACGGGCACCATGTTCAACAACCTCGAGTACGAAGCCATTGAGGCGTCGAACCACTACTCCTCCACGATCCCCGACGTCGTTCTCGTCAAGAAGCACTACCCGCGTCGTCGTCGTAATCGCCGCCGAAACTGGAAGCTCAAGCGTCTGAATAAAGACGAGGGTGAGCTGCTGCCCAAGAAGGCCGACCAGGACCGCATGGACCGCGAGTATGAGCTGTTCTTGCGGGACGTGGAAGAAGATGAGGAGCTGCGGGCTGCACTCGCGCTGTACAAGAATGAGAAGAAGCAGCGGGAGCAGGAGGAAATGAGTATGGCAGAAACGACAGACGATGAGGACGATGAGGCAGGAGTGCCGCAGGTGGATATGGAGGAGCTGTTGGACGATTTTGATGAGTTGACGATGCAAGATCCATGACCGGTTACAAGGGGACTAAAATAAATTAGAAGGCTGACATTGCGGTATGAACTGGGCAAAATAAAATGGGGTAGGAGTTCTTTTTACTTGAGTCTCGTGCTCTTCACACGTTGTGGATTTCTCTCTCTTATCCTTGGGGGTTCGCTTGTCCTGCCCTTGTTCCTAAAGCGTGTGGTATTAGTCTTCATTTAATGTTGCTTTTCCCGTGGGTGGCATGGCTTGTCCTCAGCGCGTTGTATGCCGTACGATTGTGAATAGCTATGGATAACTGTGATTAACAAACGGTAGACGACAAATGATTCGCACGCAGGTCGATTATGAATGAAGCCATGTATATGGATATGTAACCAAATGGCATCAAACTCCATGGTACACCCCATCCAAATTCATATCCAGGTATCAGATGCCCACACACACACATACAAGCACGCACGCAGAGCAATTCCTCATAAAAACGAGGGCATCACATCCCGCCTCTTCTCCCCTTCTCTATCCATGTTCTTGTTGCTCTCCCTATCCCTCTCCTTCTCCCTCTCCCGCCCCCTATCCCTCCTCTTCATCTGCTCCCGCGACTGCATCCTCCTCGCCCTGCGCCTCTTCACCCCAAACGGGTCATCATCATCATCATCATCATCATCACTATCTTCCTCCTTCTGTTCCCCGTCCTCTTCCCCGCCCTCTTCCTCTTCCTTGACCCTTTTCCGTCCCTCCATCCGCCCTCGTCCATCCGTCCCCAAGCGCCTCTCCTCACAACCACCCCCAGACACACTCTCACACGACGGCCTCGTCCTCGACCTCGTCCTCGACCTCGACCTCCCTCCCCCAGCCATACATCCCGCCGCCGCCGTCGTTCTCGTCCTCAACCCATCCCCCCCATCCACACACCCAATACTCACATCCCTCCCCCCTCTCCCTTTCCCATCCCCAGATCCCTCCTCCCCCTTCTCCATCAACCCCTGCAACGAAGTCCCCATCCACGGCGCCTCCCCCCCCTCCAGCATAGCCTGCTTCCCCTCCACAATCTTCCTCCGCACCCGCACAGCCCTCCCACGGAGCGTAGACCCCCCCGACCTGGGCACAACCGGCCTCTCCATCTCGCGAATCGTATGCGCATTCCGGGAACTAATCACGGCTTTGAGGCGGATATATTCCGCGCGGTGGAGGTGTGTTGTGTACTGCTGTGCTGTGTGGAGAAGTTCGTCTTCGACCATTCTGTATTTATCATCCAGGAGGGGGATCATGAACCTTTTTTTTTTTTTTTTTTTTTTTTTTTGGCCCTCCATTAGCATGGCATGGCATGGCATGGAGGAAGTAGGGAGTGATTACGGAAAGGGGGATAGGATATACCCGGGGATACGTACTGTTCGGGGGGAGGTTCGGGAGGAGGAGTGATGGATGAGCTGCGGGCGCGGGGATGACCTGTTGCGGGAGGGCAGGTCTTGGGGGTGTGAGATGCGTGCCCGTGGCCGTGGGGGGAGATTTGGCGTGCGAGGAGGTTGGGAATGGGCGTTGCGGGCGCGGAGGTGGTTGAGGCTGTGGCGTTGGCGTTGCGAGGGCTTGCCCAGGGGAGTTTGCGGGCCATGATGTGTTGGAATCTAGTGATGGTGATGGTGGTGGTGGTGGTGGTGGTGGTGGTGTTCACTGTTCACTGTCGGGTGAGTGAGAGTGGAGCGGATAAAGTTGGAAGTTGGTGAGCGATGGGTTTTGAACTTTTGACTCTTGAGCCTCATGATGCCCTGCATGGATATGCACGCTGTCCCCCACACGCGACAGCTCAAGACCTCAAGTACTTGCAGCCATCACTGACAATGGCCTTTTTATCATGCTTTCCGTCATCTGCAAATCCACAGAGGAAGCCGGGGTATTGGCACAATTAACCTTCGTGTGTGGAGGCTTTTTTTTTTTTGACAGCCAGAGCCGAGACCTGTGATCAGGCTCTGCGGCGGCAAAACACATTTGCACGACGTCGTATGTACTCTGTAGAGACGTAGTTCTTACACCGGAAGATTTGACACATTCATGCTACATATTGATGCCATGTATCACCTGAATACGTCATAACGGTGGTTTTACGCGACACGCTCTTTACCATCAAGTCTATGTGACAACCATGATAGCGACATGCTCCTCAATTTGAGCCTATTTGACAGCCTGATGGCCACAAGCTCTTGCTCGTTATAACCCTCTCGTATCTCTTACAGCCTATTGGAGACATGCCTAGCTCATCAAATACTCCCTCCAACAATCTCTGGATGGCTGCTTTATTATTGACTCTTTTTGACAACTCTGTTAATAGCATCGGCTACGTGGTCCATGTTTTTCGAATTTAACCCCGCCATGGAGATGCGCCCGTTCTTGGTCATATAAATGTGGTAGTCCTCGCGCAGCTTCTGTACCTGGGTTTCTGACAGACCCGTGAAGCTAA
Organism: Claviceps sp. LM84 group G4; assembly: GCA_018360345.1. Classification (NCBI taxonomy): domain Eukaryota; kingdom Fungi; phylum Ascomycota; class Sordariomycetes; order Hypocreales; family Clavicipitaceae; genus Claviceps; species Claviceps sp. LM84 group G4. The sequence goes on along the minus strand of SRQH01000171.1, from coordinate 30,741 downwards.
ACATGCCAATCTGATCCGTAATGTGGTTCCACGTGCCCGGGGCGCCGAGCTTCTCGAGTCGCGATCGCAGCTCGTCTCGCATAGTGATGATGCGACCCGACATAGTGCGCAGATTTTCTTCCCACTCGGCAAAGAGCTTGTCATCGTTCAGGACGGTGGCGACGATCCGAGCACCATACAGAGGAGGGTTGGAAATTTCGGATCGCTGAAGAATGGCCAGTTGCGAGGCAATTCTGGTAATGGTGGAGCTGGCTTCGGGGCCGGGCCCCGTCACGGCATGGAAGCAGCCAGCGCGCTCACCATACAAACCAAAGTTCTTGGCGAAGCTCTGGCAGACCATCGTCTCGAAGCCTTGTTGGATGAAGTAGCGGATGGCAGCGGCGTCTTTGGTCAGGTTGCCAGAGGCAAACCCCTGATAGGCGCAGTCGAACAAGGGGAAGTGCTTCTTCTCCCGAATCAGAACCGCAAGTTCCTTCCACTGGTCCAGAGTCGGGTCGACGCCGGTCGGGTTGTGGGCACAGGCGTGCAAAAGAATGATGGATCGATCGGGGGCACCTTGAATAGCCGCCTTCATGCCCTCGAAATCCAGTCCATTCGTCTTTTTGGAGAAGTATGGATAGTCAGCAACGCCGAGGCCTACATTGCCAAAGATTTGCTTGTGATTGGCCCAAGTCGGGTTGGACATATAAACCGTTCGGTTTCCTTGGTAGAACTTGGCAAGGAACAGGGCGCCAAGATGAACGGCGCCGGTGCCGGAGATGGTCTGCACCGACGTGGCCCGCTTCTCCACGAGAGCCGGGGAGTCGGCACCGAGAATCAGCTCGGCGGCCTTGGATGTGAATTCCGGCAAACCAGCAATCGGAGCGTATTCATGATTTAGTTCGGGATTGTTTCGCAAGATCTCATCGGCCTGTGAGGAACACGTTGCGTTAGGACAGTTTATATATATCTGGACATACCAACCACTGTCCACTGCTGGCGTCCACGGCTGGCACCGCGAATCTATGATGATGCCGGTAGCTCCACAAACTGCAGCCCAAGAATCGCACCAATAGGTAGCCGAGTGGTGACTCACGCCGTGTCACGCAGGCCTTATCTCAGGGGACGAGGAGAACGGATGAGAACAACGCACCTTTTTGACAACAGGAAGTACCCAGGGCTTTGCCTCGTCAGTACGATACGCTCCAATTCCCTGTTTTTGCACATGTGAGTAATTGAGCTTGCAATTGCCAGGGACAGCGTGTCCGAATAGGGCAATGCTGGCCGCGGCGATACAACGAGAACGTGCAGATCGACGTACCAAGTCAACCTTGATCGGACTGGTGTCAGCCTTGAAGGCTCGTGCGAGACCAAACAGAGCATCTTCAGGAGCTTGAGGCACAGACTCGGCCGGGAAATTCGTAGTTGATACCATGGCGGGCGAGATGTGGTTTGCGATATTGTCAAGTCTGGCAAGTGAAGAAGACGAGGGCGAGGGAGCCATGATATGATGACAAGTGACAACAACGGCTGGAGCCTGGCGGGGTGCTGCTGCAGCCTGCGGGGGGCGGATGGCGGGGGCGGGGCGCGGACAGGTGCGATTGCGGGCAGCTGCAGTACCTGAGTACATATGTACATACACTGTAACCTATGTAATGGCTGGTCGTACAGGTACCTGGTACACCGTACGGCGATTGGGCAAGGGTCTCAGCAGCGTTTCAACGGCGCAGGATTCGCAGGCAGGATCGCGGACCACGGAGGACCGCGTACCGTCGCAGTCGGGAGACGGAGGCAGGTGGCTTGATGTGATCTGACGTGATTTTATTTGAAGTTGAGCGGCGATGCTTGCAGCTTGATGATGCTGGGCGGCGTGTCAGAGCAGAGATGCAAGTGGTGTGCCGCCGCTTTTTAAGTTATGGCTTCCTCGGCACCGTGTCCTACTTTTGGCCGAGGCCCGTTCGCCTCCCGCATCTGCAGCGGCTAACGTCACCAAAAATAATAAGGTCGATGCACGTTCGACAACCGGACCGGATCCCCACAGCCGCATCACGCGCACGGCATTAGGTAGGTATGTACCTAGGTATGTACCTGTTATGTAGTATGTAATAGTTTGATACCTCTACCTATGTCCATTTGCATGTGCTCTTTATCCAGTCAACCTTTCATTTGTCTCGTGCGCCAAGAAGAGAATACCTGCTTTATATCTACTACGTTTCAGCTGTCAGTGCGGCCATTTCTAACTTCTAAAACACTCTTGCTGCCGCCCTGTTCGAAGTTTCAGCCCAATAGCCGCCATCGGGGACCGGTCTCGGCAGTGCCCACACAGCTTCCAGTCTGCAACAGAGAGACTTATCGTCATATTATCAGATCCCAAATCACTAGGAAAGCACACAACCCACTGGCCGCGAAGAACGTGTATCGCGCCGCACTTGGCCGCTGCGTAGCCCTCTTCAGCTCCTTGTTTCCTCCACCGACGTTATCTGTAGTCGCCAAGGAATCTGACACAAGCTGCTCAATGTGCGCCGATTGCGTCGTCAGGTTGTTCACGAGCAGTGATTGAAGCTCCGAGATTTCCACCAGCGACTGTTCTGCCACTCTGTTTCAAGATCACAATGCATCAGCCACAATCTGCACGGCACATACTGGCCTTGGATAGGCGAAATAAGACGTACCTCACTTTGTCTAGGGTGCTTTCGTAGTGCTTCACCATGTCCTGGTTATCTTGCTCGAACATTTGGACTTGTTCCTGCGTCAAGCCTTCCGTAAATGACGTGGTGTCGTTATTATTGATGGTGTTGTCATTGCTGTTGTCATCTGAAGCGCTCATAGACGTTGTGGCCATCCAAGCCTTTTCCGACGTGGGTTGGAAATCTGCGAAATCGCCCGCAGGCGGAACTAGCATCCCGCGAGTCTTCTCCATCTCACGACTCAATCTTGATTCCATCATATCCTGCTGCGTACGGCAACAGTGCTCCAGTCTCTGCCGTAGGAACCACAAGATGCCGTCGCGATAAATGCCTGTTTGCTGATTCTGGGCTTCCGCTGCCGCGTGCTCGGCCGTTTTCCTCGACGCACCGTCCCCCGAGGCCCATGATGCCAGAGCACCGAGACTGCTGCCGAATTTTTTGCGTACAATGGCCGAATCTGTTTCGCGACGAAGTTGCTCAGCATCGTCCAGGCCTCGAATGCTCGCGTTGAGTTCACGAATCATTTGCTTCGCATTGACGTCGACATCTTCTCGTTCGCGGTCGGTCAGAACCTGCGGCTTCCCGGCGGCGCTTTGGCCAGGAATTCTTCGCGCCGGGGCGGTCGACAGATAGGCTTGCCTGACATCCTTGAGCTCCTTGTGCAAGCTTGCGATGTGCGAGTTCTATGAAGGAGAAGGTGAGTACGATGCTCGACCTGGGGCGGAGATGAAGCTCAAAAGAAGCCGGCAATTGATATGATAACACTCACTATTCGATAGGCTTCCTTGAGAAATCCGTCCAACGTGTCGACATCCAGAGCATGCTTGCCGGATACTGCTGTGGCACCTTTCTGGCTGAGGAGAGCATTAAAGGTGCTCGTCAAATCGGTCGATGGGGGAAAAGACGCCGCCGAGACTGTCATTGTGATTGTCGTGGTGAGAGTGCGCAGACGCGTGGATGAGTGGTACTTTTGGTCCTCGGCGCTCGCCATCAATTCATGTGTTCGCTATTGTTGGCGTGACATGCAGCTGGAATTGTAGCTCAGACAGCTTTGTAGGTAGGTACAAGCTACGTAGACGGTAAAGCACGAAGGGGATACATGTAGTATGTATCCGTACTCCGTAGAAACGGGGGGTCATTGAATGGGCCACGTGATCTAGCACTGACGCCATCTCGTCGCGACTCACTGCAGTCTGCAGCTCATGCTTGTCACTGCTCGCCATATAAACAATGGCCGAATAGATAAACCGATCTTATCTATGGCCTAATTCCCTTCTGATGGATTGTCGCCCGAGGCAATCCACTCAATCAAAGACAACCTCGTCGAAGCCATCAATGCGTGGTCACGCGATCGAGGTTACGCCCTCATTGTCGACCGATCAAGGAAGGAAACTTCCGGCCGGTACTCTATTAACTTTGCCTGTGACCGACACGGCCTGCCAGAAAGTTCAAACCAGAGACCGGCCTGGCCTCTCAAAGCCTAGACAGCGAGCCCGAAAAACCAAATCCCGTCGCTGCGGATGCCCTTTTTCGATCAACGCCATTGAGCTTGCTGATAAAGCTGACTGAGCCCTTGGCCACCGATTTCAGTTCATGCTGTTCATAAACATGCTCGAAGCAGCGACCCGAGAGCTCATCCGACCCATTGGCAGATCTGAACCGAGCATCAAGCTCTCGTGAGAAGCCTTCAGCAAGCTGAAGTTCCGCTGAAGAATATCCGGATATGGTTGAAGCAGAATGCGAATCCTTATGCAACGGCACGGGACATCTTTAATCAAGTTGCCAGATTTCGACGAGAAGTCGAGAAGAGCCTAGCTGAGACGAACGCCTGCCTAAAAGAGGATAAATACTTTTTACATCCAAATGCCTTCCTACCAGGGACCACTGCCTCCAGCGAAACTTGACTTGAGAACGATACATTACGCACCCAGGTGATACGATTCACGATGGTGAAGTGAGCACAACCACCTTTCCCTTGATAGGAGTGAAGGTAGATACATTCCAGTCTGTAGGCACACCGTTCGGGCAAGACGTGAAATGACAATGCGCTTTGGGCGACTGCGGGAGCCACGACTCGAGAGGAGGAAGCTATCGGCCGTTGAACCGCCCCCTTTGCCTCTAAATGAAGTGGTGAGACAAGGGGAGGAGGAATCGACCAGCCATCTGATTCGTTTTCGAAGTAGCTCACCATCGCGTCGCGCTAGTTCTTGACCATCACTGATGCATTTAATTCGTCCTCTAACGCAATGTCGTTCATATCTTGTGAGTGTGGTGGCCAAGAATCCCGGAACTTCCATGCAGAATGGTTTTACGAACCTTTGGAATAACTCGACATACAAGTCTGTGATGATCTGCCTGTCCAGGGCCCATGGGGAAGCCGAGGAGGCGGGCGGACAAGAAGCGAGGGCAGTGAGAAACAACTCAAGGGTAATGCACGTCCCCGTAGTGATCGAGGAAGAACACACAAGACGCATATGGACCGTAAACAACAGAATACCATAGTTAGTCTACAACAGGAAATATAATGACATATACCTATAACTCCGTGTTATCCGTCTCGTACAGACGGGCGAATATCATTTCATTTCCGCAAGTAACTGCACCTTTACAGCACTGGCGTGCCATGTGCGCGTGTTTCCAATGCCATGCGCTTACCCATAACCCATTTACGCCCCTTACTCTTGCTATTATCCCCCCCAGTGCTATCGCGTCTTTTACAACCCGAGTATGGACTTGTCCACCGATTCCCTCAACGACTCCCACATCAACCAATCCGAGCGTGTTGTCCTGCAGCAAAGACTGTGAGCGAGACGAAGGTGCCAAACAGGATTGCAGTCCTCTCCGTCTTTCGGGAAAGACATAAATTGGAGAAGGCATAAATCTGAAGGGGCCAGCATATGAAATCAGAGCAACTTACGGCAATAATCCCATCGAATTCACCTTCCATACCCCCACCGCCAATGCCACCAACTGCATCACCACATACACCAACTTGGTCTGCAAGATCTGCCCCGCGTTCTTCTCCGAGTGAAACTTTTCAAACGCCTGATTTGTAGCCATCAGCCCCATGATGGGGTTCTTGAAGGCCATGAATACCATCATGATACTGAAGATCTGGAGGGAGTTGCCAGACATGTACATCATGATACCGGTCATGGGAAGAGCCTTGACTGGCGCGAGGGCGACTTCCCATGCTTTCTTAACCTTGAGGGTTTCCATCTCGTCGGTGGAGGGGGGTTTTCGAGGCTGGAGTTTTGAGTCTTTGCTTGGTTTCTGCGCGAGGGACGAGGCGTGAGTATACTTTTCGATTTTGCAAGAGCGGAATCAAGCCATGTTCAACGAGATCTACATACCTTGGAGTTGACAGGGCTGGAGGAGGAGAAGCCCACGGGGTCGGGGATGCCAGGGACCTTGGATTTGGCGGGTGGAGGGGAGCGCAGCTGTGCGACCCAGGCGGGCACTTGAGTCGTGGGAGCGGCCATGCTTGTGTTAGATCGCGAGAGAGGACGGGAAATAGGAAGTAGGCGAAGCGATTGATGCGCCGGGCGTGTCGGAGACGAGGCGCTTTGAAGGTGCGTCGACGATGTCTGCGTTGGTCAAGGTGGCGGTTGTGGTGTGGTCACTGATGTCTGTCTGTGAGACTCTGACTTCATTTGGCGTGTCGAGTCTGTCGACTGTCAAGGTCTCAGGTGGCGCAAACGTTCTGGTTGTTATCGATACCTACCTACCTCTTACCTTTGCTTCCAAGGCTGTACAAGCCTGTATGTACCTACGTTACAGTGCGTAGGGTCCGCACGTACCTAAGTCCTAATGTAATAACAGCACGTAACATCCGTACCTGGCCCCTTTCCAGCTGCTTGGATTCAACAAGGCGCAACTAACCCAACAACCAACTCAATTCCGAATTACTAAGGTCCATTCCATTTCGCATGAAATCGACGACTTCTCAGCAGTCTGAACATAAAGACGCGCTCTAGTTTAGAGAGACGTACTCGCCGAGTCATTGACCATCACCAGGCTACAATTATACGAAACATTCAACCTCAGTAGCGTGCCGAGTAGTCCGCCAGTTCCATCAACTGGACGCCGCGGTTGACTTGACGCTCAACCCAACTGCCTCAAGTGTTGCTGGCCTAGAAAATCTACGTGAAGGCCGGTATCGAGTCGCATCGGACCGACAACTCATCGCTGCCAGCCATCGGCGTCGCGCGACGGATCATCGCCATCTCACATCGACGCACCATACGAATTCTTACATTGCTGTGACTCGGAATAGTTGGTCGGATTGGGCCATACGACGACTGTATTGAGCTGTCAAGGCCACCACTACGGCCATGTCGACCAAGGATGGCGGAGGAGACTCCAAGCTGTTCGCTCGTGTACGCTCTTGACTCCCAAACATCCTTTGCGTGTGCATGTGTTGGGCATCCAAGAACTAATAAATATCTAGGGCAAAGTTGCGGAGCTGCGCCTCGAGCTGAACAGCGGCGGGAAGAAGGACAAGAATCATAGTGTCAAGAAAGTAGCGCTCAAGAGGATTGTCGCCAACATGACGATGAGCAATAACGACATGGTGGCTCTATTTCCCGACATAATAGCCTGCATGCACATCCCAAGTCTGGAAATCAAAAAAATGTATAGTGGAATCGCGCCTGATTTGGATGCCAGACTGGCCTGCTGACGAGATGATAGGTGTTTCTTGTACCTGGTCAACTACGCTCGAGTGAGGCCAGACATTTCCGTCAAGGCAATTCCGGTCCTAGAAAATGTACGCATCGACTCTCATGCGCTATCAGACCCAGCTGACCGTCTCCCCCAACACTAGGATATGGAGGACAAAAATCCACTAGTCAGAGCCCTCGCGCTGCGTACCATGTCCTATATCCATGTCAAAGAGTTTGTCGACGCCACGCTCTCCGTTGTGAGGCGTATGCTACGGGATAACGACCCGTATGTGCGCAAGACTGCCGCCTTTTGCGTGGCGAAACTGTACGATCATGATCGGAAGTTGGTGGAGCGGTCAGATCTTATCGACCGACTCAACTATCTGCTTCGCGACGATAATCCGACGGTTGTGGCCAGTGCGCTTGCGGGCTTGATGGACATTTGGGAACGGAATGAGGGTATTAAACTGACGATTGATTACAATAATGCGTCGAAGATGGTGGCAATTCTGCCTGATTGCTCAGAGTAAGCTCCCCGTGAAGCATCTGCTTCTGTTTTTTCTTTGCGTCCCCATTCTCCAATTACTCCGTCCATCTGTCGCATTCGTACTTTCTGTGCTATATATTACCGTTCGTGGAAGAAAGCTACTGACAAATGAGCAGATGGGGCCAGACATACATTCTAGAGGCCTTGATGTCATACGTTCCGCAAGAAACGGGCGAGGCTGCTTTGCTGGCAGAGCGCATTTCGCCGCGCCTGTCACACTCGAATTCGTCGGTCGTATTGACTTGCATCCGGGTGATTCTATATCTACTGAATTACATCGCAGACGAAAAACAAATCACAACATTATGCAGAAAACTATCACCACCACTCGTCACACTCCTTGCCAAGGGCCCCGAGGTGCAGTACTTGGCGCTGCGAAACGCGTTACTAATATTGCAGCGTCGACCCGAGGTGTTGAAGAACGACATTCGCGTATTCTTTTGCAAATACAATGATCCCATCTACGTCAAGGTCACCAAGCTGGAGCTCATCTTCATGCTAGCCAACGAAAACAACATCGACGAAGTCTTGACAGAGCTGCGAGAATACGCCACAGAGATCGATGTTCACTTTGTCCGCAAGGCGGTCCGAGCGATTGGCAAGCTTGCCATCAAGATTGAGCCAGCAGCCAGGGAATGCATCGACCTTCTCCTGGAGCTCGTGTCCACCAAGGTGACGTATATCGTCCAAGAGGCAACCGTGGTAATCAAGAACATTTTCAGGAAATACCCCAATCAGTATGAATCCATCATCGGTACACTATGCGAACACCTCGATTCTCTAGACGAGCCCGAAGCCAAAGCAGCCATGGTCTGGGTCATTGGACAATACGCAGACCGCATTGAAAACAGCGACGCCTTGCTAGAAGACTTTCTTTACTCCTTCCAGGAAGAGCCCGTCGAGGTCCAACTAGCCCTCCTAACCGCCACAGTAAAGCTCTTCATCCAGCGCCCAACCAAGGGCCAGGAGCTGGTTCCCAAGGTTCTGAAGTGGGCGACAGAAGAGACGGATAACCCGGACCTCCGTGACCGAGCCTACATGTACTGGCGACTCTTGTCGACGGACATGAACGCCGCGAAGCAGATTGTCATGGGCGAGAAGCCCGCCATTACTGCAGAAGCGGAAAAGCTAGAAGCACCGACTCTGGAAGAAATGTGTCTGAATGTTGGGACCCTTGCGACGATCTATCTCAAGCCTGTGCAGACTGTGTTCCGATCGGCGCGGCCAAGAAAACTGCAAGACTCGCCGGCGTTGCAACGACAGGCGCTGCTTGTGGATGGGGATGTCCAAGAGAGCTTCAATGTGTTTGGCCAGGGGGCGCAGGTCACTACGAACATGGCACCAGCTGGTCGAGAGGCGGGCACCGGAGAGGACCACGGGCACGGACAGGGCAATCTTTCGCAGGCAGTCAGCGACGCGGATGCGTATTTCTCGAGTATCGGGACGCAGCAGATGGCGGCGATGCGGCTGGACCACGGGGAGGACATGTTTGGGGGCGGGGGCGGCAATAGCACGGGGTATGTGGTGAGTGCGCATGCTCCTGAGACGGTGCTGCAGCCTGCGCAGGGGGCAGGGAGCAATGGCGATCTGTTGGCTTTGTGAGAAAGGAAAGGTTGAATGTTGATGATGGAACGAGTCACGATGCGAATGGGCCGTGGGGAATGTCATTGTGAACACTGTGCTACCAATGCGCGACACTAATTATTACATTACTCTGTAGTAGCGGTGGTGGAGAGTGGTGAAGGAGAATATAGGTAGGTACCTATGTATGTACATATGTACCTACATACGGAATAATACTTACCTACGTATATGTATACATGAATGCAGGTCCATACTCCGTACGTTGGGTTCGTGATTAATAAATAAATTGGGTTCGTTGAGAGTTCGATGCATGATGCCTTGCCACTTCACTTGACAACTGACCAGTGACGCCATGTGCGGCGCAAGCCCCGCCACCTGCCCTATCGGCCGCCATTCTAGCGAATCTAGCCACTCGTTTTAGTGTGAAAGCCCCCCCTATCCTGCTCAATCTGCTGCAGCCTGCAGCATGCTGAACGTCTTTGACGGTTGACCCCACCACGGTCCACCCCAGTGACCCCACTCCCCGTTTTACGGGGTCAAGGACTCAAGAGTCAAGAGTCAAGAGTCAAGAGTCAAGAGTCAAGACTCAATGGTCTCGGTCTCGGAACATGGAAGGCTCAACTTGCCTCCTGGAGTCCTGAAGAGTCAAGACTGGAGTCCTGGAGGTCTCACTTCGACTGACCTGCCTGGTCTTGGCGTCTACAGACTACATACTACATACAGTCTCGCGTCGACTTGTACATACGTCGAGAGCGTGTAGCATTGTTGTCGAGCATTCGCCGTTGCTGTCTTTGACTTGGCTTCATCGTTTTCGTTTTCTCCTCGGGCGAACAACCAACCACTGGGCGCTGGTGTGACCAACCTCATCAGGCAGTCAGTTCTTCCCCCAAAGGCAACTCTCCCGAGTCCCGAACTCCCGAGTCCCGAGTCTCCCAAGGCTGCTAAAGCCCACCCCCCTGCAGCAACGCCTCCAGTGTGTTGCTATTTCCGCCACAGCTGCGCATTCAATCCCCTCCCCCCCCCCCCCATGGACCCAAGCATGAGTGGTGGCAACGGCGGCATACCTGCTGCTCCCTGCGTCGCTGGCACTGCTGGTGACAATTCTCGTCTCGAGCAACCCGCCGACGCCGTGCCCATGGACAACATATCTCCAACGATGGCAACGGCCGCTCCTACAGCTCCGGCTCCGGCTCCAGCTCCAGCTCCAGCTCTCACGACCCGGTCTGACGATGCCGTCCACAACCCCTCCACCGAGGTCCATGACGTGCCCGCCGAGGCTGACGCCCACGCGACCACGCCGACTCGCACAACCGAGAGCGTTGCCAAGGGCAAGGAGAAGGCGCATACCCTCGCCGAGCTCTCAACAACCAGGGAACGCAGTAATTCCGCCTTGGCTATCGGCCCGGCACAGGACGACATCTCGGCCGCGCCGGGCCACTCGGACGGCGGCCCGGTCTGCAACATCACCCTCCTCCTGACGTCGGGGAACCGCCACCCGTACAAGATCGATACCAAGTATCTGGGGAGACGCAACGTTGCTATTCCGGACGAGACGGATGCGGGGCAGCCTGATCCGTTTAGCATCAGTATCTACACCCTCAAGGAGCTCATTCTGCGGGAGTGGCGGAGTGACTGGGAGGCGAAGCCTGCGAGTCCCAGCAGTATACGGCTGATTCACTTTGGGAAGCTTCTGGATGATAAAGAACAGCTGAAGAGTGAGTTGCACGCTTTATTCCCAGAACGCATAAAGTCCTAGGCACATTCGTGATGAAGAGCACATGCTTGATGCTTGATGGACAGTCACGTCTTTAATGAAACGCCAACTAATCTTTTTTTTTTTTTTGTTTCTTTTCGAACAGAGTACCAATTCAGCGCAGAGACCCCTAATGTCGTTCACATGAGTATCCGTCCTCAAGACCTAGACGAGGAAGAACCCAAATCTGGAAGCAAGAACCTTCCTTCGGGTCGTGGAGATGGCCAGCGCTCCGGATCGAATGGAACGTGCTGTGTCATCATATGAGCATGTGTTCGGCCATGGTGGTATCCACCGTCCTCTGAACGTTGACTCTCGTGGCGGAGCTCTTTTACTTTGCATCTTTGAAATACATGGGATGGTAGTCGAGATGGCGCTGCTCTTGGACTGCGACAAACATACACGGGATTCTGGAGGGCGCGTTACTCTCCGGAGGTCTATTTCTCCCAATTACACACGAGTCAAGTCGCGTTCAGGCCCCAGAGGTCCTGTCTGGAGACACACTTTTCGACTTGGTGCGAGATGCACAATTCCGGTTTTCTTCATTCTCTATATTCTTCCCGGCGCGGTCGGTATTGCGGGTTTTTGTACATAGGGGGATTTTCAGTCTGGAAGTATTGGACACCAGCGATTGATGGGCATGTATTGCCGCGTGTATAGGGGAGGGTACATAAGAGCGTTTTGATGGATATTCATTTGCGTCGTTGTTACTGCTGTTGCGTTTGCGGTATCGTTGTGTTCATGTTATTTCTATTGCTGGTACATACTGGTGTTTCTGCTGCTGCCTATGCTGCTGCTTGATGGGTTGGTTCTTCTCAGCTCGCGCTTGGCTCTCCTGGCTAGCCTGCCTCAGATCGTTGTTCTACATTGCTACGCAAACGACGGGTTTTTCATAAAAACTCCAAGCAGCGCGGGTCATTGGAAACAAGGCTCTTTCTTTTTCACTGGTGTTTGTCTCTTTTCCCTCCTCCTTTCGTTTGTGGACATTCTCTTTTTCATAATTATTCTTAACTTGTCATGTTCATAACCATTTGAGGGCAGCCACTCTAGAAAAGTGGAAAAGCGTCTTGTTGAACCTTAACCACACGTCTTGATCTGAGAATGTGCATTCATTGATAATCATTAAAGCCCGTGTCATGATGTATCATGTAGCCTTACACCTCGCCGAGTCCATATCAATCATGCGATACCACTCATCAACGACATAAGCAGAGTAGCCACCCTACGTCTCAAGCCCCTCCCCTCCCTCCCGAGTCCAAAATCCCTCCCTCAAACATAGGTACCCAGCGGTATTCTCCCTAAATCTTCAACTTCTTCTCCATCTCCTCATGCACACCCACCACCCCCCTCATCTCCTCCCCCGTAAACACGTCCTCCCACGTAATCGTATCTTCCCTCCCCCGCAGGATATCCTCATGCACGCTGGGCAATCCCCCCCCGCCCAACTCCAACGGTCTCCATTCCCCATCCCGCACAATCTTCATCTCCATGGCGCGGCGAATCGGCTCTGCAGATCCAAAAGTCCGGCGGAGGGTCTCCATCCTGGCGGCTTCCTGCGTGGCTTCCCAGTTTTTGAGGCGAGCCTCGAGAGGGTGCGTCGAGGAAGGCTTGTTGGCCTGGGCGTCGTGGGGGGAGGGGCCGATGCCGTGGCGGAGGGTGTCGTGGATGCCGGGCGCGGAGGGGGCGGCGGAGTTGTGTGTTGTGTGGGTGTAGGAGTTGGGATTGGAGTTGGAAGGGATGATGCGGAGGGACTGGGCAGTTGTGTTAGCTGTGTTTGCTCTGTTCTTTGAGAGATGATGAAATGGAGATGGAGAGTGGAGGGAGGGGGGGTTTTACCATGATGAGCAGAGTGTTGTCTTTTTTCCGTTCTATGTACGTTGGTCTTTGTTATTCAGGTGCGCGTGCGCGTGGCGTGGGCTGACGCGTGTCGAGTGAGTGTCGATGATGGACGAACGGTGTGGTGAAGGTGATGATGATGATGATGAGAGCTGGGAGTTGATTGCGCTTCTCGCAGGCTACCGAGTAGCCTCGCGGCTGGCGGAGTAGGTATGTACCTATGTACTAATGTAGGTGCATAGGTACATAGGTACATATGTATCGGGTCACGGACTCACGGTTGGTCCAAGCTCCACTAGCACCAAGTCGACCTCTAGGCTCACCGTCTGGCTCTCTCGAGTCTCATGAGTCATCACAGCTCCGCCCACGGCAAGAACGGCGGTCATGTTCACGATGCGCACCCATCATGCCTTCAACAGCCCGGCTGCCCATCATTCGCATCGCCAATGGCACATTCTATCGCCAGTATCCCCGCTCACAGCAAGCTCACGCAAATCCATCTCTGTTTGATGACTTGACCTTTACCCTACCCTCGTGGTCGCCTGAGCCACACAACTGGTGCGTCGTCGGACCATCGCTCGCCGGGAAGACGACATTTCTGCACGTCCTCCGCGGCAGGCTTCTATGTGAACCACCCACGGCGCGATCATATCCGAACGTTCTGAGAAATGGAGAACAGGCAGTCCCGGCGCGACTGAGGAGCCCCCATCAGGCCATACGCTATGTAGGCTTCGACGCCGAGGCCACTACTTCTACAGGCGGCGGGGCTACGTCGGCCTTCTTATCAGCTCGCTATGAGGCCAGAAGGGAGATGACAGATTTCTCTGTGCGGGATTTCCTGCTCGGAAACACAGAGTTGAATCCCCTCCACAGGGCAGGACCTCTGCCAGGAGAGCAAGACGGGGACGACGAGGGGTCCGTTCCCACCGCATTGCTGGACCGGGTGGTGCGGGACTTGAGGCTAGAGGGCCTCCTTGGTCTGCCTGTCGCGTTTCTGAGCCATGGCGAGGGCCGTCGGGCAAGAATCGCGCGGGCTTTGCTGACAAGGCCAGAGGTGCTGCTGCTGGACGAGCCGTTTCTGGGGCTCGATCCGCTCACGGTGGCGGGACTGAGCCCCTTGCTGCAGTCGCTGGCGGACAAGGCCCAGCCGAGACTGGTGCTGAGCGTGCGGCCGCAAGATCCTCTGCCAGAATGGGTCACACACTTGGTGTATCTGCGGAGCGACTGTCAGGTCGAGTCCATGGGGCCCAAGGACGTCGTGCTGGACGGACTGAGGAAGTACGTCCGGGGCGTGACGCTCGGGGGCCTGGTCGAGGATCAGAAGCTGCCTGTTCACACGCTCGCAGACATAGGGAGGGTTCTCGCACCGTCAAGGACGCACGCAACGCCCCTGTCCGCAGTTGGCGACTGCGAAGAGCAGGCTCCGGCCCCAGTGAACCCCGATGCCGAGCCCCTGGTCGAGATGGACGGATGCTGTGTGCGATACGGTGACAGGATTGCGCTGGGGAACTGGTCACAACAGACACGACAAGACGACGACCACACCCCCCGAAAAGACGGCTTGGTTTGGACGGTCCGACGAGGCGAACGATGGGGCATCTTCGGCCCCAACGGCTCGGGCAAGACCACCATTGTCTCTCTCCTCAGCTCCAACCACCCGCAGGCGTACTCGGAACCGATCCGACTATTCGGTCGGAGCCGTCTCCCCGAGCCGGCCTCCTCGTCTTCAGACACACCCAAAGCACCGCTAACGGTCTGGGATATCGAAGCCCGCATCGGGCACTCCAGCCCCGAAGTCCACCGGCATATGCCTCGCGGCCACACAGTCCGCAAGGTTATTGAAAATGCATGGGCAGCTACCTTTTGGACGCACCCGCAGCTGGATGGTCCTGCCAAGCAGAAAGTTGATGCCGTCTTACGCTGGTTCGCCCCTGAGCTGAATCACAAGCCGCGACAGCCTACCTCGTCGACTCCTCTGCCACACCACGATGCGTCTTCGGCGCTTTCATGGGCCGACGAAATTCAGTTCGGCGAGCTGTCCTTCCCCGCGCAGCGCGTCGCGCTCTTTCTCCGCGCCATTATCAAGAGCCCCGACGTGGTGGTCCTGGACGAAGCCTTCTCGGGAATGGACGACGCTGTGCGCGACAAGTGTGCCTTATTCCTCGTTGAGGGCGAGCACAAGACCTACGGAGCTAGGGGAAGGGACATTGTCGCGAGCGAGCAGAGCCACAACGGGTCGATGATGATGGGGGGGCTGACGGACCGGCAGGCGCTGATTTGCATTTCCCATGTCAGGGAGGAGGTGCCGGACTGTGTGAGGGAGTGGATGTGTTTACCCGAGGCGGACTCGGGGCGAGCGCCGCGCTTTGGGAGGTTTGACGGACCGGTGGGGGAGCATGAGAGGCGGTGGGAGGAGGTGTGGCGTATGTGATGAGGGGAGAATGATTTGAGAATGATTTCGCTCGCGGTTTCATTCTTCATTTGCTGTTCTGATCTGTTGTGTATGTGTGGATGTGGCTGGAAAGTAGATTCTGGCGGACAGGCACCTATATATACGGCCGCTTCGACTCTGCCCCTGTGTCTGAGGTAGGTATGTACTTCGTATGTATGTATGTACATATATGTATGTACTCCGTATGTAACTGCAAACCCCCACAGTCTGGCGCGTGTCCCGAGTCCCGAGTCCCGAGTCCCGAGTCCCGAGTCCCGAGTCCCGCTCCCTCTCAACCGCTGCTCCCGCACAATTCCCTCCTTCCGCCCGCTCTAGAAGTTAATACATAATATGTAATCGCCAGCACCTTGTCTCTGCACCGTCTCGGCCCGGCCCGTCCCCGTCCAGATTCCCCGCCGCCAATAGCCATGCCTGGTCCTGCAGCGCCTACATCCGTCGACGATGAGGCCCTCGCGCCGAAGCCGTGTTGTGTGCCGAAGTTGGTGCCCACAGCGCGGGGACAAGTCGAACAGAAGGGGTATGCGCATCTTGATTGCCATTCTTATTTTGAACACGGAGTACATGGATGGAGTAGGTAGATGATGGAAGAAAAATCTCGAAAGAATCGAGGGAGAAGATGAAAAAGGAAATAAGACAAGACAGGAGGAAATTAGAAGAGAGGAGAATACCACACAGCACAGAGAGCTGAGAGTCTGCTCAAAGCGAAGATAAGAGAACCTGCTGATTCAAAACTTCATGGGTAGGTACGCTAGGGCAACTGGCTCCTTCTTCACAGCCCCCCTTCTCGGGCCTCTGCTCTTCGAGAACGAGACGTCCGATGCGCGCGATCATTGTGCGAATGAGAGAAGTACGTGGCCCACGTAGCCAGAGCCCAAGTTCCCAACCGCCCCCCCCTTCTTTCAGCTTCTATCTCTCCCCGTTTTGTCAAGAGAAAACGACGAAGAACCAAGAAACAGACAGCAGACATCTGGTCCCTGGGGACATACATATGACGCTGGAAACAGAAAAAAAAAAAAAAAAAAAAAAAAAACTGACTCGTACAAAGCCTTCCTCTCTCACCTCCGCCTCTCCGTCTTCATGGCCGTCCTATCCGTCGCTATCACGCTCTCCTTCCATCTGCGCCACCAGCCGACGGATCTGGAGCGGCGGATGGCGAAGCCCCTGGGGGCGGTCTTCTGGGTGCTATCGCTGCTGATGCTTGCGTTGGGGCTGGCGAATTACATACGTAAGTGTCATCATGGCATTCTCTATGCACAATTGACGTCGTGGAAGTGGATGTTGTCGCCGGGTGAGAGAGTCGCAGACCTGCCAGGCGAGAGCGAGCGGGCTGAGGGCCCCGGGGGGCAGGTTACAGTCGTAACTTCAGATTACTAATTTGCTGCGGAATGCAGAAACGGTGAATAAGTACGGTCGCCGGGCGGCGATTGTCCAGACGGGATGGCGAACACAACTGGTCTGTACTCTGTTTTCGTTTCAGTTCTGTTTTTTTTGTTTTTTTTTTTTTTTTTTTTTTAACGAAAAGCAAAAGCTGTATAACTCCCTTTCCAGAGCGGTGAAAACGTCCACTAACAGGACGTGTAATGGTCTATACTAGATTCTGGGCCTCGTAGCACTGTGTATCTTTGCAACTTGCATGGTCTTGTTGGTCGTGACGAAGATGCGGCAGCAGCAGCAGCAGGAGCAGGAGGAGCGGCTGTGACATGGCTTCCTTCTGTTTCGTGCTTTGACTCTTGAAGGTGTCCTGGTGACAGTGTATTGTATGGATGGTGGCACCGACAAAGACAAAAAAGGGAAGTACGAAATGGAGATGGAATAAGAAGACCGGAACGGCCCTAGACATTGATGAATGTGTTAGAACTTACGTGACATGATGCATCTGAGCTTCACCTCACCATTTCTGATTTACTACTCACCGGACAGTAAGCTCCGTAGCTCACGAACGTCTTTGTATCCTGACAGGTTACAGCGGGAAGTGGATAAATGATCTGTGCACTTCGTGGGAGGTACTCGGCTATCTATCTCATTCTCAAGTTCTCAACATGTCCAGACTCGGGGCTATTCAATTCGGCATCTCGATTCGCTCAGATCAAAGTACATTTCCGGTTCCTTCTATCATAATTTCCAGCTATATGTGTATCTCACTTGGGTCACTACGATGGTTCTCCCCAATATAATTTCAATCAGGCTCGTTAGAGTCTGAACGCGTTAAAGTGACAGGGGGCGTTGAAAAGGCTACCATGTTTGAGTCTCTTGATTCTTGTGTGCGTGCAGCTTTCTCTGTAAAAGGTGGTATCTGCACCCTATGGGCTTTGTCCAACTTGTATGCTATATGTACGCCCGAGATGCCCCCTTTTGTGTCCCCTAAATTGTATGGTAGTATCCCCCCTGCCTATATGATCCTACGCTGGATGCTGCATTGTACGCTGTTATATAGCATCAAATGCGTAATAGCCGCGCGTGGCATTTTGTCCTGTCGCGTTCCATAACTTGCTGTTCTTTCCGTCTTTGTCCATTATCGGGTATATTTGGTATTATGTACCTCTCAGTCTCTTCCTCGCCCACCATTATTATTATTATTATCGCCTGCAAAACAAGTCGCTAGCGTCTACCCTCCGCGTTGCGACGCTCTGCTTCACCTCGGCACATCCGCCGACCTCCCTGCGAAACAAGGCCGTATAGTCCTGTGCCTTCCTCGCAAGGCTCTTTTGCGTCGTGAGCGTGCCGTCCCATGAAAGGAGCGGGATCTCGACGGGTAGCTGCAGGTATCCCTCTTCAGGAAGCGTTTCGAGCATGTCGACGGGTGATGCGAGATCAAGGCCCCCGGTGCTGCTGCTTTCGTCTTGAAGATTGTCGACGGAAGACTTTTGCGCCACTGCTGCTGCTTCTTTCTCATACTCTTCCGGTGGGTCGGGCATGTCGCTGTGCGCTCCGAGAATAGCCTTCGCGGTCGCTGTGCTGGGATAAAGGGTGTAGTAGCCTCGTAGACGGGAGAGCTGGAAGACGTAGTCCAGCCAGGCGGGATACATCTTGCCGGTTGTCCCCTCAGTGAGAAGAGACGGTGACGAAGACGAAGACGTCGTCTTCTTTTGGTACAGCGTTCGAGATATGAAGTGGTGGAGCTCAATCCATTTCTCACCGGTGAACAGCATGGCTTCGCTGTTGGGTCGCTGCCAAAGAAAGGCAGTTTGTCCGGATGCACTCTTCTTAACGCCTTGCGGTGCGGGAGGGGAGAATTCAGTCTTTCCGTCTGCGAGAGTACGAGGGATGGAAAAACTGAGGCCCATCAGGGACGTGTCGTAGTCCTCCAGCAGGGCCACTTTGGAGTGCAGCTGATGGAGCAACGAGTATTTTACATCTGGAAGCAAAGTCAGCATAAAGGCCATTGTGTGGCATCTATCTGCCTGAAATATCGCTGACTGTATACCCTAAGGAGAGAAGAAAGAATAGATGAGCAGCACACGCAACATACATTGGAAGAACTGAGGTGTAATTTCGGTGTGGGGAGACAGTACTAGCACGTGGCTTTTCAGCGGGTTAGTCGGCCAGAAAGACTCGACAAAGCGCACTGAACTGTCCTCCTCATCCAAGGGCTGTCGAGTGATGCGACGGCGTAGTGAAATCATGGATGACTGCTGCCTAGCCCAAGATGTCGGACGAGGCCATTGGAAGTCATTCAGAAACTTCTCCATCAAAGGCTCAATCTTGTTGGGCAACTCCACGGTAATGTAAGGAGTATGAATACCGGCGAGATCGGCTCTGGCAATGGAATGAAGCAGCCGCTTGAGGTTTGCGGTCTTGGTCGGGGTGGCATGAATGAGTATGTCAAATCGAACCTCGTTCCAAGCTACGAAGATCGTGAGAGAGGGAGAGATGTATATATTAGTGGGCGTTTTCTTTCTCAAAAATAGACACAATCGCCTCCAGCCATCGTTTTCCCGTACCTGAGAGAGCTCTAGCATCCAACTTGGACATCCAGGTTAGGCTCTTTCTCGGACGCTCTGGTAGCTCAATGAGAGCCGCCGGCGTGGACAGAATCTGTTCCCTGGCCGGGGCGAGGAAATACTCTTCCTCGGCGGTCGTTGAATCGACAATCACCGCCTGCGGATGCATTCGCACGTTGATGGATACTGCGGCCGATAGCAGTTAGCGACCACAGTTTGGCTTTTGGCCCATTTCGAATTCCATGACTGTCAGGTCAGGATTGGCAAAGCCATGAGAGACTCCCTACACAAAGCTTCTTTCACGGCTGTCCGAGTGCGAGGCTCAGTGGACGATTCAAAGTGATCAGGACGAGCATCTAGTTTTGTTTCCAATTGAGTGTCAGTCGAATACGCTTAGACTTCTGAGATGTGGGCAAGCCGTTGAGCACAAGCGCAACATACCGTGCGTCATGAGCCGACAATCCTTGTCTATGCCATTTATCTCCAGGAGGTCCTTGACACTCACGTCGGATACGCCCATAAAGGCAAAATGAACAAGGTTCTGGCGTTCCATGGCCATTTCACAGGCCATGGGCAACAATGTCGAGGCACTTTTGAGACTCGCCGCCGCGAAAAGCACATTATTATTTTTGCGCGACGCGCCGCCAGTGCCCGAGGTGGCTCGGAGAGTAGACTGCAAAGCGGGAAAATGAACTGGCCCGTCGTACTTGGGTCGCGCCTTGAGGCTGCTGCCCTTCGCCGCAACTCCGGCGGGCATTGGCTTTGTCTGCTTTCCAACAGGTTCCTCAGACTGTGGTCCGTCCATCGAGACCCGACCGACTTTGGTGGCAGCCTCGGAGGCAGGCAGGCTATCCGCACCATGAGACACGCCACTATCCCGGCCGGCTGCCAGTTGTGCTGCACCGGGGCTGCTGAAACGCTCCTCATACGCTCGTTGAATGGAATCGTAGGGATTATAGGAGTCCCAGGCTCCGGTGTGACTCGTCGACAGAGGGATCGGGACGGTGGCGTGGCGACGTGCGAAGAAGAAACAAAGAGCGGCTGCGATGAGGGCGTATGCGGCGATGCGCTTCACCCAGGACCTCCGCGGCACCCGCGACGCGGTCCAGTAGGCGCGACGCTTGGGATGATGGCCTGACACGGAAATGTCGTCGCTCTTCTTGGCCATCTCTTCATCATGGCGCCAGAGCTGCCACGCCGGCGACGTCGTCATCCTGAGGTGTGTTTTCGACGTCGAGAGCGGGCGGATCGAAATGTTTGACGGAGGGCGCCACACATCAACGCATGATATCGCGAGTTGGAGTAGCGAGCACTACGGGGGGATAGTTCGTGACCACTGACGACCAGTGGGCTCGTTTGTCGGGCGAGCACGAGACAACGTCTGTGGAGGTTGTGGACGTCGATGCAGAATGGATATTGAATGGAAATATGGATGAATGAAGGAGATGCACGGAAATTTGAGCTGCGTATTTATTATGTACATACGGAGTACAATGTACATATGTACTCCGTACTCCGTAGTATGTACATAGGTACGTACTGAACCGGCAGAGGCTGTTGGGGCTGGTTTAGGGCCCGTTTCAACCAAACGGGCCGCTGAACGGGCCGCTACAGGATGCTACAGCCTACAGGATGCAACACCCCTGCAAGAAAGGGGAAACTTCGCAAGCCAGGGTCTAAGACTCTAAGTTATGTCACCACCAAATCCTCCTTCGTCTTTTCCAGCACAATCTGCCTCGTCAACTTCATCAAATCATCCCCCAACGCCTCGTCCTGCGATGGCTCGCTGCCCGGGTCCGGAAGCGCCGGCGGACAGATGTACTGGCCGCTGCCCTTGGTAGTTGTCGCAGCGAAGATGGAGCTGACGGCGCCCTGGAACTGGTTTTTCTTGAACGGTTCCATGGCAACCGAGAGGCCATAGCCGGCAAGAGGATATCTGTGTGCCCAAGCATCCGTCCGTTAGTGTTGGCAGGTGAGCGCAATGAAATGTACAGAGAAAGGAGAGTGCAGAGACGTGGGATGAAAAGGGCGGAGAGGGCAGAAGAAGGCAAAAAAGGGGTGGCCTACGGCTCATGGATGTCCTCCTTGCTCTGCTTGGTGCTCACGATACCAGGATGTACGGCATTCATCAAAATGTTCGGGTTTCCCCTCTGCGTCACGTTACGATCAAAGTATCGCGCGTACAGGATTCCCGCCAGTTTGCTCCTCCCGTACTGTTTCTTGGCGCCCATATTCGTGTTGATGTCTGGCAGGCTCTTGAACTGGAGATTGCTTGGCACGCTCGAGTGGAGATTGCTCGACACGTTGACGATGCGTACCACGGAGCCAGCGTCGGCCGTCTTCTTCATCAACGGCAGCAGCTGTGACGTCAGCACCGCGTGGCCCATGTGGTTGATGGCCATGTGGCGATCAACGCCCAATGAGCTGAGTTTGAACGTCATGATGCCGCGGCCGGCGTTGTTGACGAGAACGTCCAGCCGGTCTGTCGAGTCCTTGATCTGCTCGGCCACGCTCTTGACCTTTTTCCAGTTGGCCAGATCGCACTCGAGCCAGACAGTTTTGTCGACCGAGGCCTGACCCAGCTCCTGGACGAGGCTGTCCTTGGCGTCGTTGGCGACCTTTTCAGACATGGAGAGGATGAATAGCTTGTCAATGTTGTTCTTGAGCAGTGTGTGAGCGACGCCATAGC
Organism: Claviceps sp. LM84 group G4; assembly: GCA_018360345.1. Lineage (NCBI taxonomy): Eukaryota > Fungi > Ascomycota > Sordariomycetes > Hypocreales > Clavicipitaceae > Claviceps > Claviceps sp. LM84 group G4. Next base: position 8,609 of record SRQH01000171.1, on the reverse strand, counting down.
CTATGCCTTCGCTGCCCCCCGTGACAACGGCCACCTTGCCGGACTGGTCGGGCGTTTCATCGAGGCTGAAGGGGTGTGTGGATAGGCTGGGCGCGAAATGGCCAAAGTTGGCCGCAACTGCGTTCTTTTTCTGGTGAGTATGTAGTAGTCGTCACTGCGGACTGGGAGCGATGGTCTGGCAAACACGTACTCTTGCTGTGTTCACGATGGAAGACATGATGTGGACGGCAAATGCGTTTTGCTCTCTTATGGAAACGAAAAGAAGAACGACTGTCTGTCAAGGAACGTCTTCTACCACAGCAAATATGCAAGACAAGAATTGATTAGGTTCTACTTTTGGTTTGAGACAGACTATTAGGTATTTGAAAGTCAAAGACAGAAAGCGCCGCAGTGGCTGCCCGTTCCAACGCCTGATTGTCCTGCTCAATACCTATGTGGCGATGAATCATCACCATCAGGAAAGAATTAAAGCGGCGGGTCAAAAACTAGAAGGGGACCACGTGACGTAAGTTGTACCGCTGTACAGGTACATATGTACCTACCTGGCCCGTCCCGAGTCCCGACAAGGGCGCAACCATTCCTCCTCATGAATATACATACCTAATGCGCAGTGCAGCTTTTATGGCGGTTCTCCCGACGATACATCACGACCGTACATACCGTGGTCCGTAGGTTTTCGAAGTTCTCCTTTTCTCATCTTTTTCGTCTCGTTTCCTGTTCGTGCGCAGAGTACGTATGTAGGTACTCTAATGTACAGGATATCTACGGAGTATGTACCTCCGTACAGTGTACACGAATCAGGCACACGCGTGCGGGGCCTGGAGCGACGTGGAGCCACTTTGTTGTCCGGAGCAACGCAACAATGGAGCAACTCCAAAAAAAAAAAAAAAGATTCTCATCACCACTAGGTGTTGCAACATCCATAAGCCATCAACCTTTTTGTCTTTGCGTTCACTTCGCATCTATTATCCCTCATCTCCCACTGTCTGCTTCCTTTACGTCGACGTTGAAGCAAAATAACTATATTATAACAATTCACGAGCAGACCCTCGGCCATGGGCAAATCTCGCCGCAACCGAGGCGGCGCCTCGCAACGACGTGATCCCATCGCCAAGCCCGTCAAGCCACCCGCCGATCCCGAACTGGCCGCTCTACGTGAGGCCAAGATCCTTCCCGTTATCCAAAGCTTGCGCAACGCCGACCCCAAGTCGCGCGCCTCCGCCGCCACGGCCATCACGAACCTCGTCCAAGACGCCCGGTGTCGCAAGCTGCTCTTGCGAGAGCAAATCGTGCACACCATTCTCACACAGACGCTCACCGACGCCTCATGGGAGAGCAGGGCCGCCGGCTGGGGCATCCTGCAGGTGCTGGCGCAGGAAGAGGAGACCGACTTCTGCGTTCACCTGTTCCGATCCGATATCCTGACAGCGATTGAGTATGCCGCGCGGGCGGTGGGCGAGAAGCTGGTGGCGGGAGGTTCTGAGTTTGCGAAGCTTGCCAAGGCTGAGAAGGCGCTTGTGGTAAGCATCACGGCGTCGCTTGTGACTCTGCTCACGGCCCTGGCTGAGGCGGGAGATGAGCTCCTGGAGGCTATTTCGTCCAACCCCATCGCCACCGATTTGCTGTTCCTGCTCGTTACGGTGTATGGCCATGAAGGCGACAGTCTCGTTCTCCTGCGTGGAGATGCCCTGGCGTGCCTTATGATCCTCACCGAGGACAATACATCCCTGGCTAGCAAGCTCGCCGCCAACACTGAGTGTTACCGGGCCCTATTAGCTCTCAAGGACCAAGTATCGGGCGACGGTGTGCTAGCATGCGCGACTCTGCACAACGTCTTCGCTGCGCTGGAAACCCTCCGAGGCGGATCTTCTGTTCTCCCGGGAGCTACTGCTGCGGATGATGATTCGCTGCTGATACCCACGCTCACCAAGACGATTGCAGGAGTGCAGCTCAGTGGTGACACTGCTGCTGTCGCAAACGCCGCCGAGGGAGGCTGGTCCAGCCCCATCGAGCAGCAGCAGCTCGCTCTTGAAACGCTCGCGTCCATTGGTACCGCGCTTATCTCGTCGCATGCCCAGGCCTCTGGCTCTTCGCCCGCGGCGGGCCACAAGAAGCGAGAGAAGGCGCCAGTTGAGGGGGACGATGAGGACGAAGACATGACCATGGAAGTGGACAGACCTGACGGCGGTGAGGAGGACATGGACCAGCACCAGGGCGAGGAGATTGCCGAGGACGACGAAAACGCTAGCAGCCAAGACGACGACATGGACCAAGATGCCATGGAGGCTGATATGGACATGGTGACAGGGGTCGACGACGCCGACCGAGACGCCGCCAACTTGGAGAGCATGCCCGTTCTCCAGGCCCTCATCCAGCTCGCCATCCCGCAGCTCACCCGCATCGCCTCCCTCCAGCCCATCGATGACGACTCCCTCCGCCTGCAGGGCCACGCCCTCTCTGCTCTCAACAATACGGCCTGGTCCGTCTCGCTTGTCGACTCCTCCGACAGCCTCGGCGCCGCCGTCCAGCAAGTCTGGCTCCCCGTCGCCCGATCTCTCTGGCAGCAGGTCGTCACGCCCATCCTCGCCAGTGATACCGCCGACATCCGTCTCGCCACCCAAGTCACCGGCCTCGCCTGGGCCCTCGCCCGCACACTCGCCGGGGACCAGCCCTCTTCCTCGCTCCAGGGCTCAGACAACCACCATCAACACGACCACCACCGCAAGTTCATCTCCCTCTACCACGTCACCCGCACTATGTCTCCGTCCCCTCCGCCTTCCCAGGAGGACCCCTTCCAGCGCCTCGGCGTCAAGTGTGTAGGCGTCCTTGGTCAGCTCGCCTTAGTCCCTTGCCCCGCGTCCACCAACCTCGAAATCGCCACCTTCCTCCTCGGTCTACTCTCATCCCTGCCCGACACGCCCCCCGCCGACGCCGTCGAAGCCCTTAATCAGCTGCTGGACGTGTACGCCAACGAGGACTACCCCTACGACAAGCCCGTCTTCTGGCAACATGGCCTGCTGTCCCATCTCGAGGCTGTTCTGCCCAAAGTGCGTGCCATGGCCAAAGGTGTGAACAAGACGTCTCAGCCGGAGCTGAGGACCCGTGCTGATGAGGGAGTCTTGAATTTGACGAGATTTGTGGCGTACAAGAAGAAGCATCGACCACAGGGGTGTTGATGTACCTTGTATGTCTCCTTTTCTCATGATTTTATATGAAATCTATCTTGTTTTCCTTTTGCTACCATGGTCGAGCGTGATTTAGGTACTCTTCCGCCGAGTATAGAGAGGGCCCCGTCAAAAAGTTGAAGAGAGGAATAAGGAGGGAAGAGAAGAATGAAAAGATAAATTTGGATACATCTCGAAAGAGAAGGTGATGACCGAAAAGAGAAATGTATGAGTGAATGATCTTGATGGATAAGGAGAAGCTAAGCACGCAGATGGTAGAGATGTATTCGGGGGATTTCAAGTGTATGATGTTGATTACTGTAAATGGCTTGCAAAAGACACATGTACTTCAAAGTTCACTGCCATCAAATGGCATGAAAAGGGCATTCAAGAAAGAAGACACGTGAGTCACTCTTGGATGAGAGGCTTGGCTGTCTCGGACAGGTTAGCGTAGCTGGCACTCTGCAGTCAGTAGTGTTACGCATAAACACACTCACTCCATCTCAAGCATATCGCTTTCTCGGTCCTCGTATACCAAGCCCCATGATCCGTCCGGGAGAAAGCATTGGGAGTTGGGGAACCGACTAAAACAGAAATACGGCGATTTGAAGATGGGATGTAGTCGCAGCTCGTGAAATGTTTACTTCAGTCGATCGATTCTCTCTGACGAGTCGCCAATCCAATCGCAAATGAATGATAAATGAAGCCCAATCTCTGCCGATCACGAGTAAGGACGGCAGAGAAAGAGAAGGAACAAAACTGCTCAATCCTCGCAGCCTGTGCCACTCCATGTCCTATCTTAATTTCTTAAAGAGGCCTGCGAATTATCTGTCTTGTTGAGTTGTCTCCCCCTAGAATGGGGGGGGGGGGGGGCGAAACCTTCCGCCATCCGAGTCCTATTTGCGTGGTTCCCGAAACTGCAGACATCTCAGTCACAACCTGACCAATCCCATCACCAGTGCAAGCGTTGTCGGGCTGTATTTAATTCTTCCGGTAGCTGCCAGTCGGGCGTGAAAGTTAGTTCTCACTTTGTCGAATTTCCTCGACATGTGCGTTTAGTAAACTGCAGATCGGTTGGAACAAGCTGGCCATTTCAGCACAGCGAGGATGTCAGGGAGTACATACTTAGTATTCGTTGGTTTGGCCATAGATGCTAAAATCTGATTTTGTAGCCTATCATGCCTACCTACCTAAGTTACATATGTCATTCCACTTTATATGCATGTCAATTCTGAGTCGTCCCCTCATGTGGTATGGTTTCCTTAAATATCTCAAGAATTGGATCATGCATGTCATCTGGATTCTCCCGTCCAATTCCACACCATGGAAAACGCAAAGTCAGATTAGGACAAAGAAAATTGATTTCAGGTCGTGACGGTATGTGTGCGCCACCCCTTCAAGAACTCCGAGAGCCATAAATTCGATTGTGCCGGTCCGACGCCTCGTCCCACTTGGGCCTTTGGTTATATCATCGACGATACGAGCCCAGAGCAAAGCCACCACACGACACAAGTAGAGCTTCCCGTTACAGAAGATGTCGCACTTAAGTCACCACAGACTACAGTCGCAGACGAGTCAGCTCAGCACACCCCATCAGCCAGCAGTCAACAATTCTCAACACCGCTCAAAAACGCGATACAGCCCCTTCAGGCTCGCCACCTCCAAGATTCCCCCATCCATAAGTGCCTTGGTAGCAACCAATTTACTCTTGAACGCCGGAAAGAATATGTGTTCCACTGCCCAGCGCACGTGCTGCCTCCTCCTTTTTATTTCCACCGGAATATCATCTTCCCCCCCTTTCCCACCGTCATCATCATTGCCGCCGCTGCTGTTGTCGTTGTTATCGCTGTTGGTGGCGGTGGTACCACTCCCCACCGCAACTGGAGCAACGGGCAACTGCTCCGGTACATAAAACGTAGCCAGCTCCCGCAAAAAAGTCTCAAAACAAGCCTTTTCCTCCGTCCAATTCACATTGGGCCCAAGACGAAGCAAAAACCGAGGAAGCTTCCCCAGTGGAGGCGTGTACCCCTTGACCAGGAGGGGAATTGAAATCAACTGTCCCGCGGGGGAGACCTCGAGCGAAAAATACTCCTGGAGCATTTCGCGTCGTTCAATGAGCTGAGCAGATACCTTTTCAATGATGGCCTCCAGGGGGAAATCATCGTCCGAGGCGTCGAGGGCTTTCTTTTCGGCCTCGGCTGCCATGCGCAATAGACGCCTTAGGTCTAGGGCAGGACTGAAACGGATGGTGCCGAAGTTGCCAAAGTCGTCTAGGCCCAATTGATATAGATACTCGAAGCACGCGTGCCCGTAGTCTACCAGGTACAGTTTGACGCCGCCCTGCATGGCTACTAGTCTTCTGTTCTCGTCTACGATGCCGACGAATGTGTGTGTGGAGAATATCTCGGTCAGCTCGTTGTGAGTATCGCGGTACACTTCGTTACGAAGCTCCTTGAGGCTATTCAGTTTATAAATAGTCGTCTCTCGGTCTTCGATTGTCTCGTACTCGATCTTCTCTGGCAAAGCCAGTGGCTCTTCTCTCGTGACAGCGGTACCCTCTGCAGAACTCTCGCCAGGTTCCGCGCGGGGGAACATTGTAGTTATTTTGCGAGCATGCGTGTCGGTCCGGACCAGATCGTTGGAGTTTCTTCTTCTCTTTCCCGAGATCATGAACTTGGGGGCAGGCTCCTTTTCCTCGTCCATGGGATCAGAAACCGGATTTGCGCCCGGGAGCAGCGTCTGTGTCTGGAAAGTTCGGCTTGCATCGACACTTGCCAGCTGCGACTGCAGCTCTCTGCAGACTGCCTGCCCGATTTCGTCTTCATTGAGGAAATGCACTTCGCGCTTTGTTGGGTGAACATTGACGTCGACTCGGGCCGGGTCAATTTGCAGGCTCAGGTAGATGAAGGGGCGGCCCCCCCTAGGAAGGTAACTATCATAGGTCTGCTCCAGTGCCTTTTTCAACTGGCTCGATTCTACGCATCGATTGTTGATGAATAGTAAGAAAACCGTCTTCTTGATGTGGTAGTTGGCATTCGTGGCCAACACGTGCGCCTTGAATCCCCACCGCTCTTCGGCTGCTTCGAATTCAACCAGCTCATTGGTGACACTACTTCCGTATATCTGTCGGATTCGGTCAGAGGTAGTAGCTTGAGCTTGTATGGACAAGCTGCTGGAGCTTTCTCCGGCCTTTTTACAGGTGAAGCCCACTCCTTGACAGTGAATCGCGTAGCGTCCAACCATGTCGATGATCTTGTTGAACTCTTCGGCGTGAGATCGAAACGCTCTTCTACGAGTGGGAATATTGAAAAAGAGGTCCTCTACTGTGATCTGGGTGCCCGGCCGGCCTGCCACGCCCTTTGGCTCTACAGGCTGGCCAGGCTTGGGGGCGGCCAACCTGCCGTCCAGGTAGTGAGCCCGCCATGCCAACGTTGAACCTTTGGTTTTCGTCGTGACGGACAAGTGTGCAATGTGACTTATGCTCGCCAGAGCCTCTCCCCGAAAGCCATATGTCTCTATTGATGACAAGTCCTCAAAAGCCTTGATCTTACTCGTGGTATGTCGCTCACACAGGATGGCCAAATCATCCTTCTGTTAAGCGAGGGATTTGTCAGCGAACATGTTCTGCAGGAGCAGGAATGAATGGTGAGATAGACAGCCAAGAGTATATAGATGAGCAACGTTGAACATGGTAAAGAAGAGTTTAGAAACACACCTCAATCCCACAGCCATTATCTGTGATTTGAAGGAGCTTCAGCCCACCGTCCTTGACGAGAATGTCCAGAGCCGTGGAACCAGCATCCACGGCATTCTCTATCAACTCCTTGAGAGCATGGACCGGAGCTACGATAATCTCACCAGCCGCGATTTTGTTGACCACGTCCTGGTCCAAGGCCTGATATTTCGGAGGAGGTACTATGCGATTAGCCAAAGCTCAATCAAGCCCCACTAACTAGGTAACAGGTAGACACTGCCATTCCCAAGTATATTGGGAAGCGCACCACCAACACAGCGCGGGCTATTGAGACCGTACCTTGATACGCCGAGCAGGTCGAGGCGCGTCAGACTCGGGAGCGTCTTCTGCTTTCCGCTTAGCACCGACAGGGCCGTCCAGATCCATGCTGTCCATCCTTCTCCTCGTAGTGGGATTGGCGACCCAGACAGGAAGTGAAGCAATCACCACAGAAGTCGTAAAGAGCTGTCAACGACGTTTCGGCCCACCCATCCCCCGGGGGCCCGGACACCGGCTTCACCTCTGGGGGCGTCAAACACGTGGCATGGGAGCGAAGGCTCGGCAGGACAAAATGACGAAACTGTGTCCTTGCGCCGTTTTCCCCTCCGCAAACTGGAATGGGGAAACGAGAAAAGACACGTAACTGCGCTGGGTCGATGGCTGGATCGATTAGACAAATTCTTGGTGCTGCGTGGTGGAGTTGCATCAACGCAGACGCGAGATTGTGGCGGGGGCACGTGACGCTTTGACCAGCTCGCGCTATTCCCGTACATGTTCCCGTACGAAGTACTCCGCACGTACTCCGTACCTAGGTACCTACTCCGTATGTAGTTGTAAACTTGTAATGCTCCGAATGCAAAGCCGGGTTGGCCGGCCCAATGCACGGACAGCACGAGACGGGAAACAAACGTGACTTTTGCATCCGATGCCGTGCGGCTCAGGTACCGGATTGCCTCGATGCGGCAGTGGATCCTGACCAGGCCAGACATGCAGGACTTGGAACGAGTGCATCAAGCCATGGGAAGTTGGAGCACATCCATCACGAGCCAAAAAAGGACAAGTTGTGCCTCTCCTCGCATCAAAGGAAGCAAGGCGCACACATCGCATTGCAGATGCGGGTCTCAAGCACATGGATCATGGAATGTTCTCGGAGTACGTACCTATACACTGTAGCATACGGATTGTACTCCGTAGCATACTCCGTATGTACATTAACATGTATACTCCGTACTGTCAGATAGATCATAGATCTGAATGGGACCTAAGATGTGAGGCTGCTATGTATGTATGTACCTCCAACATACATTACATACTCCGTACATACCTAGGTACCTAATCACTCCGAACATACGGAGTATATACATATACAACGCCCAATCCGGACATCTATTTCGGGAAACATATATACGGAGTAGGTACATACATACATAGCATCACGTGTGCATGCAGCAGAAGTCAAGCAGACGCAGAAGCAGACGCAGAAGCCAGCCAGTCGCAACAGCGGGAGCCATCGCAGCAACAACTGCCGTGGATGGGCCTAAAACGAGGAATATGTGCCTACTCCGTACGGAGTATGGGTGAAATGGGTATTTGCAAGTACATAGGTACAGTGGCCCCAAATGAATAACGCGAAAATCTCTCCACTTTTCGTCGCGACGCGTCAATTTAGCTTCATCCAAAAACCAACCCATCATCTTTGAGCAGCCATGTCT